>JAADXY010000105.1:0-48935 GCA_023338065.1 Phytopythium montanum
AGGGAGACGGACACCCCGCGTTAACGATGCACGAGATGCTCACGGACAAGATCATGTGCTTCGCGTTCATGTCGGCCTCGTCGTTCAAGACTTATCCGCATTCGTCGTCGCGGTTTCAATTTGCTGGATTCTATAAATATGGCGAGTACAATAACAACTATCCATCCATGCTAGTTGGTATAATATATATTAAATATGACAGGTCATTATATTAAACAATGGTCTGAGCCATTTTTTGGCAACGAGCCGACCAATCGAGGGAGCACAAGCAGCGGGGTAATGGTTAATTGCTTGCATCCGCAGAGTGAGAAGACGTCGGCAATAGAGTGTGCTGTTGAAGCAGTCTCATCAGGCGACATGTCAGTGCGCAAGCAGTAGAGTACTTCGGCGTGTTGAAGAGTGCAATCCAGCGTCGAATGAGTGGACAAGTGGCCGTGAATGCCAAGCGTGGACCGAAACCGATACTAACAGAAGACGAAGTCCAAGGCTTCTTGGATGTTGTTGATGCTCTCACTGCATGCAAACAGTGCTCCACAACAATAGAGCTCAGGATCTTCATCCGCCAGTCACTTCTCGCGACGAAAAATTGTTTTAGCTCGTGAGCGCGGCATCCGTATATATGCCCCCAGCTCACACGTCTCACTTCTTGCAGCCACTGGGCGTCACAGTGTTCCAACACTTCAAGCGTGAACTGGACAACGGGACCGACACGTACCAGAAGCAGAAGCAGACAAGCGCAACCTGATTGGATTCGTGTAAAAGTTGTTGGAGACGTCACTGACTCGCGCACGAATCATCCACGAGTTCGAGAAGACAGGCATTTATCAGCTAGACTGCAGTAAGATGGCAGCAGGCATCATTGGCAACCAGCCAGTCCGCCGCCGAGATGCGGTCGTATTGCAGCCGACAGTGGAGTTATCCGACAGAACCAGCCGCAAGTTTGAGCGGACGGGTGATTGTATCGACCGCGTCTGCATTGTGTCAATGAATCACTGGATTCTCGAGGAGCGCAAGACGACAAAGAAGCAGCTCGTGCATGGTGGAGTTCTAATGACGAACGATGAGATGTTCTCTATTGCCCAGCGGAGGAAGACGACGAGGAATTCTGGACGTGCCCGATACTCGCACTTGCGCTAACATTGATATCTCAGGAGGTGCTGTACGCCGCACTGTTGAGTCAGCTGCCTGCACAGTCCAAGGACACACCGATTGAGCTGACCGCATCCACTTCACTCCTCGAGCATCCTCGCAAGCTCCACCGCGGCCCAGTGCACCCGCAATGCCGTCATCCGCTGGAGTCCATGCACTGGTCAAACGACTACTCGAGTGTGTGGCAGGTCCAGCTGGAGTCTAGGAGCAGTAAAGCTAGCACTCATTTCGCCGAGGAGGAGATCAACATGCGAACGCGTGCTCGGATCTGTCGGCGCAGTGGATCTTCGACCGCGGTGCCAGGAACGTGACCACAACAAACAAGTCGTTTGCCTACGTGTTCTACACGCCAAAGGAAATCCATGAAGTGGTGAAGGTGGTAGGCGGGATGGTGTCGAAACAAACCTATATATTTGGATGTCTTCGACTTGACGACTATGGAGCAGATCCAGGACGCCAACTGCAAGCTCTTCAACGCAAGTCACGCGCTGGGAGACAAAGCCTTTCTACCTGTGTGTGTCGTGAGGGACTTCCTGGCTGCGACTCTCATCCGACATTGATGAAGGCCATTTCGCGAGGGCCGACGATAGCTACGGTCAAGCGATGACCAGACGTATCCATTGTGATGACCGAAAACATGCTAGCATGGTCACAACAGCTCACAAGATTCACAGTGCACGCTCATTTCTCCTCGCAAGACTTGACCGACGGCAACGAGAAGACCAAGGCTGCGTTCGAGCACCGAGCTGCCTTGATTGAGAGGTTACTCGAGGTGAACCGCCGACTTATGGCTCGCATCAACTCGCTAGAAGCTACGCAAGGCAACAAGGGTGAGATTACATCGACAAATCACCGTGATGAAGCAAAGTCATTGATTGATTAAGAGGATAACTTACCTGTGAAGCGCCAACGCCGATTGAAAACGAATCCGCTTGTCGACACCTGGTTTGCGTGGTGAACGGCGATTCTGCGCGGATGCCTAGGCGCGGACAAGCGCAAGCAGTCAGATGCCAAGCAGCTCGTGGCTTTCACCCCTTTATCTACAAGAAGCACATTTCCCACGCCCGTAATAACTCGCACAGCACGCATCGCTCACACTCCGTTAGGAGTCGCATTTCTTGCCGAATTCCATACCACTTCCCTTGGTGTCGCTTGCTAGTAGATGTGCTGTAGTCGCTCGAGCGCGGAGAGCAAAGTGACAGGTGGGTGGAATCGAGCTACCTCCATCCGTCCCTTTCGGAAGCTCTCCGATTTAACTACATCGGTCGTGGTGGCGGAGGTGTGTGTATAGCTGGAGCGTTCGACGGGGAATTTACCACCACAGTTCTTCGTGGCAGCGGCAGCCCTTTTGAGTGCGACGGTGTGCGGCACAACCCCCGTACTTCACCCTCCCAGGTGGACAATCGAGTGCTTAGGTCGCTAGCCAAAATGGCACTGCTGGCATTCAGTTGCTGGACGTAATTGCGCGCGGGCGTGTCTATTTGTGTGTTTGTTATTGTTCTTCGTGTCGATTTTACTGAAACCTCCGCAAATGATTGCAATATAATGTTTGATGGTACGGTCGGTGTTGGGTCGGAGGTTAATCTATGGTCTGAGACGTGGTGGTGTGGATGCCGACTGATAGACACCAAGATGTGATTGTTCGTATGTGTGCTCTTGATAAAAATGTGTCACAACGCAAAATGGTAAAAGTGACCTTAATATGAATTTTTCATTTTCCTGTTAAAGTTGAACATCAGAAATGGTAGGTTCTTCGCTTTAGGTGTGAGTTGTTTGTCGCAAACAAAATAAAATTGCAAAATCACCGTCTCGAGCGTGTATCAAAGGAAACATTGTTTACACGTCGTTGTATTTCAAAACACGAGTTGTTATTATTAAGAAACAGGATGTATTATTCATTTTGTTTTTGTTGTTGTTGCCAAATCGAGATGCGCGAGCGACGTTTTATCGTTCACCAATGCCAACTTCAAACTCCATGCCAGATTTTTGCAGACCGACATGGCAAATTACTGATTTACCTCTCGATACTAAGAAATGATGCTAAGAAATGCATTTTAATGTTTCAGGAAAAAAGAAACGACCTCAGCGAGGGAAGTCTATATGAAAACTTGGGATTTAGCTGAAGTACGAAAAACAAAACGGCATACTTTTGCACCCTAGATGTCTATCAAATTACCAAAACCGTGATTCAGCACAATTATGTCTACGATTTAGGGCCAACTTAGCTGGCGAAATAATCCACAATACTGCGAGGTATGTCGCTATTTAGGCGGATGTTTGTAGGATTTAGAATGTGCCTAAAACTAAACTAGGAGAAAACGGCAGAAAAAAATCGACCAGAATCGGGTTCACCTGATATTGGCAGAACACAAAGACTCCTGGCACCTTTTAAATCGTTTGGTGGTGAATATGGAAGCGTAAATTTGGCCTACGTCAAGAATTGCTTCAACGGGATTTGGTCGACTGCCAAAGTTAAAGACGCCTCTCAATTTTGGATTTAGATACTTTCAAATTGGGGAACTCACCTGTAATTCGACTTTTTGTAGCAGATCATAAATACAAATAGTTGAATGTACGTAAACTGAATCAGTTGTTTGAGAAATATTTACAATATTTACAGAGTCTTTGTATAAATGGTTTCTTCGGTGGTTCGGGTCCCAATGATACTGTCAAAACTGTGACAATATCAGTCAAGCGAGTCGATGAACCCTGCTGATCGTGCGACATTTCTCAAATAGCCCCCGTCAACACCAGTAAAAGGTAATCACCATGGAGATTTCAAGAGAGAAAAAGCTTGGAGCGTGGAATCGTGTTGCTTTCCACCAATCAAAAGTGGGAGAAATTGAATCAGTCGCGCACTCACGGTTGCAGTCACAAACTCGAATTACCGCTGATAATTGGTCAAATATGTCATTCCGTTGCTTGTTTCGTTCCTGTGAGGGGTTACATTCCCCTTCCGTATTGCGAAAGAGTGCATCAACTCTACCAATAGCTGTTGATGTAAGTCAAATATGTCGGTTTCGTGCGTGTAACCCCGATTCTATTTTAAGATTTGTGGGGTCTTGCAAACTGTCAATGAGGAATGTTTGTAGTGTCGCAACCTCCCAAGCAGAAAATATAAAAAAAACGTCAACTTTGCGTGACGCCGTCATCGAGGCGTCACTGTTGAAAAAATAACACAAGGCATAAGTTCGATTCTGTGAGTGTACAGTAACCAGTTGTAGTTTTGAATCTAATTCGGAATGATTGTAGTATGCCGAAAAAACGTCAACTTTGGTTGACGACGTCATCCCACTAAGTGCGTTTTGGTCGCGCAATCATGCCACACGTCACAGATGTCAGTTTCATAAAATAGTGACATGGTCGAAGCCCCATTGAGCCGTCTCGTCCCAAATCTTGTCTCAAATTGAGCCCAACAAATGAACTGGAAAAGATCGCATACAAAATATTTGTAAATAATCATATCATTTATGCGCACTAAGTACGTCTACAAGGTTCGTGCGAACCTATGGCCAGGGCGAAACGTATCCGCCTCGCCCCCTCCGAATTCGAGTCGACACCACCAAAGCGCACAACAAGATGCTGTCTCAACTGCGCCGCCGGTTCCTGGGGCTCCGCATTAAGAAAGACGCCGAGTCGGACGCAAAGATCAACATGAGCCTGTCGTCGCGCCCCGGGACGCCGGACCACCAGCTGGAGGAGGCGGCGCCGATCGACGAGCGCAACGCGTGCGAGTACCTCGAGGCGGCGCTGACCATCTTCGTGGTGGGCGCCTCGGGCGACCTGGCCAAGAAGAAGACGTACCCGTCGCTCTTCGACCTGTACTTCTCGGGCTACCTGCCGGAGCACGTGGTCGTCGTGGGCTACGCGCGCAGCGCCAAGTCGGACGCGGACTTCCGGCAGCAGATCGCGCCGTTCATCAAGCGCAAGACGGCGAGCCAGGTGGCCGCGGACGACTTTGACGCGCGCAAGGAGGCCTTCCTGGACAAGTGCATCTACCGCAGCGGCAAGTACGACTCGGCCGCGGACGTGGGCGCCGTGAGCGACGAGATGCGTCTGCTGGAGCAGCGCGCGGGCCTTCCTGCGGCCAACCGGCTGTTCTACTTCGCCATCCCGCCCAGCGTGTTCGTGCCCATCGGCACGAGCATCAAGCAGGCGGCGCTCTCGAGCTCGGGCTGGAACCGGCTGATCGTCGAGAAGCCGTTCGGGCACGACCTGGACTCGTTCAACGAGCTGTCGCGCGACATGAGCGCGCTGTACTCGGAGGACGAGATCTACCGCATCGACCACTACCTGGGCAAGGAGATGGTGCAGAACCTGCTCATCCTGCGCTTCGCCAACGCCATCTTCGAGCCCATCTGGAACCGCAACTACATCTCGAGCGTCATCATCACCTTCAAGGAGGACATCGGCACGCAGGGCCGCGGCGGCTACTTCGACAGCTACGGCATCGTGCGCGACGTCATGCAGAACCACCTGCTGCAGGTGCTCTCGCTCGTCGCCATGGAGCCGCCCGTGCTGGCGGCCGGCAAGGACTACTCGAACTACATCCGCGACGAGAAGGTCAAGGTGCTCAACTGCATCGAGCCCATCCGGCTCGAGAACACGGTGCTCGGCCAGTACGTGGGCAACCCGGACGTGGACGAGCCCGGGTACCTGGAGGACCCGACGGTGCCCAAGGGCTCGGTCACGCCCACGTTCGCCACGTGCGTCATGTACGTCAACAACCCGCGCTGGGCCGGCGTGCCCTTCATCATGAAGGCGGGCAAGGCGCTGAACGAGCGCAAGGGCGAGATCCGCGTGCAGTTCCGCGCGCCGCCCGGGTCGTCGCACATGTTCCCGGGCGTGCACATCCCCGTGCAGGAGCTCGTGGTGCGCCTGCAGCCGGACGAGGCCGTCTACATGAAGATGAACGTCAAGAGCCCGGGGCTGCAGACCGCGGCCATCTCGAGCGAGCTCGACCTGTCCTACTCGCAGCGCTACGAGGGCGCCGAGGTGCCCGACGCCTACACGCGGCTCATCCTCGACGTGCTGCGCGGCAAGCAGGCCGCCTTCGTGCGCGACGACGAGCTGCGCGCCGCCTGGAAGCTCTTCACGCCGCTGCTCGACCAGATCGAGAACAACAAGGTCCCGCCGCTCCCGTACGTCTTTGGCTCGCGCGGGCCCCGCGAGAGCGACGAGCTCACGCGCCGCGTCGGCTTCCAGTACCACCAGGGCGCCTACAAGTGGAAGGCCCCCGCCTCGCGCTCCAACAGCGCGCTCTAGGGCGGCG
The DNA here is from genome assembly GCA_023338065.1 of Phytopythium montanum. NCBI lineage: Eukaryota > Oomycota > Peronosporomycetes > Pythiales > Pythiaceae > Phytopythium > Phytopythium montanum. The sequence goes on from JAADXY010000105.1 coordinate 6,422, forward strand.
GTCGCCTGTGGGCTCTCGAGGGGGACGACGCGCACCATCCCCTCCCATGCATTCCTTCTCGCTTCACTCTCTGGATGGCAAGCGGCAGGCCGCGCGGCTTACTCTGCCGGCATGACCTCGCCGGAATGAAAACAACAGAGATATTGCTTGTCCAGCCCTGTGGCGCTGTCGTCTAGCACTGCATGTGCGAGCTGCTCGCCAGAGGAGAAGCAAGCGCATGAACTGCGAGCGTTGGTGGTCGCCTGCATGCATTCGGTGGCTCACCTTGTGCCATCAATTCGGCACACTTTCGTCTGGATTTTGAACATTCAAAACTCCAGTCTTGATCCCCCAGTCGATGACTGATGCCTGAGGCGGCGCAGACGTCTTCACCTCCTCGACTGCTGCGATCCGCCGCGGCCCGCGCCGCTAAGAATACCCTCTCGGGCTCGCTGCCGCAGCCAGCGCGACGGACAATGCGCACCACCAGCCGGGCCAAGACGGTGAAGCGCCACCGCCGCGGGAGCTCGGGCAACAGGGCGACCGCCACGTCGCCACCGGTTCTCGCGGACGAGGAAGAAGCCGGCGAGGCGCTGCACCTTCGCGGCCCGCACGAGTCCAGCGACGACGAAACGGTGGTCCCCGTAGTCGCCGCCGGGACCAACATGGATTCCTTGGCCGCGCTGGGCGTGAGTCCGCACGAGATGGACGGCGCAGGGGCAGCAGCGGAGGTCGTGGTCTCGGTCCCTGCGACTCCGCGGAAGCGCGGGCGGCCGCGGAAGTACCCGGCGTCGACGACTCCGGCCAAGAGGACGCCGCCTGGCAAGAGGACGCCGCCCGGTAAGCGGATGATGTCCAGACAGCCGCGCGCGCGAGCGGCGACGCTGGGCGACAGTCCGCACGTGGCGCGCAGGCGGAAGCCGCGGTCGCTGTCGTGGGCGGACGAGATTGCCGGCGGTGGCGACGGCGGCGACGACGTGAAGACGGGCTTCTCGCACGTGGTGCGTGCCGTGGGGTTGCCGGGCGTCGCGATCATCGGGTCGCCGGTCGTGCCCAGCAGCGCGTGGCCACCCAAGGGAGAGGCCAAGTCACCGCCGCAGCAACTGCGCGTCGCGGCCAAGCCGCAGCTTGTGATCCCAATGTCTCTTGGCGAGTCGGGGGTGGACCGAGGTGCTGTGACGTCTCAACCGGTGGGTGATGACGGGGGAGAAGCGATCAACGTGGTGGTTGGGAGGGAGAGCGAGCCGGCTGAGGACGTGGAGAATCCGGTCGCCAACAGCATTGGCGCTGAGCAGCCAGTCGGAGGTGCGACGGCGGATGCTGGCGCGACCGAAGCAAACGAGGCGGTGGGTGACGTGTCGGACGACTCGGCTGGACAGTCGTCGCCTTTGGACCCGCAAGCGATGATCATGTCGCCGGTGCAGGACGAACAGAAGGTGACGCCGCGCAAGGGGTCGGCCGCCAAGAAGCGCCGGTCCCTGGACGGGCCGCTCGCAGCCGCCAAGACGACCACGTTCTCGGCGGACGAAGTGGCCCAGCTCATGCCGGTGCTGTACCACGAGCAGGAGCAGGACGACCGCGGCATGTACAGCATCACGACCGAGATGGTGCGCGAGCAGACGGCGCAGTGCGCGCGCTCGGAGGAGGTGGACGAGCTGAGCCTAGAGGACTTCCGGCGGCTGCTGACGTACGGCGAGGTGTCGGTCGAGTCGGTGAGCGCGACGGTGCTGCCGCTGCTGGACCTGCAGGCGGACGACGTGCTGTACGACCTCGGCTGTGGCACGGGCAAGGTGCTCGTGCAGGCCGTGCTGCAGACGCCGTGCGCCAAGGCCGTCGGCATCGAGCTGATGCAGAACCGCGTGCAGGAGGGGCTGCGCGCGCTGGAGCGGCTGGACGAGCTCGAGCTCGAGCTGCTGCGCGACAAGAGCGTTTCCCTGGTGCAGGGCGACATCTGCCGGCCGCCCGCGAGCGCCGACATGGCGGACGCGACCGTCGTGTTCATCAACAACGTCATGTTCGGCCCCAAGCTCATGATGAAGGTCATGCAGCAGCTCGAGTCGGTGCCCAAGCTCAAGCGCATCGTGACGCTGCGCAAGGTGTGCGAGCGCCACCGGCCCACGTGCCAGCGCGCCGGCAACCTGTGCGCCAACTACGTCGACCCGCCAACGACGGCCGACATCCTCGTCTCGTGGGCCAGCAAGACGCAAGTGTACATGTACGAGCGCGTCGAATACTCGCTCATCAACCTCAGCTCGGCCATGCAGGCGTCCTTGGTCGCCAACGACGCCTTGCTCGCGGCTATGGTGGCCGAGGAGGACGCCAGGGCGGACGCCAAGGCGAAGCAGCCAGCTGCAGCGCCAAAGACCCGAGCGGCGCTCAAGAAGATGGCCGAGGGGAGTGCACGGAGGACGCCCACCAAGGCGGTTAGGACGCCTACTACGACGCCAGGGACGCCCTCAACAGCGGCGGGAGGCTCGACGAAGCGAGAACGACGGCGGCGGTGAGACCCGGCGGCGGCAGTGCTTGTGTATTCCGTGCGTATGCATACCGAGCAGTCTGTGATGGACGTGTACACGCGGCGCTCGTCCCCGTGTTGATAGAGCAGATCTCCGGTCACAAGCCGCCTATTCGTGCTGTCTCCTGCCCATAGTCGTCCGCCGTCTGCCCGCAGTCAGCGAGCGCTTGCTTCGCGTTTGCTGCCGCTCCGCCAGCCTGCGCTATCTGTTTGGCGTTGGCCCAGGGCTCAAATAAACTGGCTGCCGACGGACTCGTCGGACTGGAAGAAGATGGCCTCGTAGAAGTTGCGGAAGGCCTCCATCTCGCCCACGCCCTGCGAGTACTTGGCCACGTAGCTGTCTGGCCCCGCGGCCTGCAGCAGCTTGCCCACCTCGGTCTGCAGGCACGGGATGAGCTTGGCGAGCGGCGGCGGCGGGTTGGAACCCGCAGGGGCCACCGTGGAGCCGTAAACCACCTCGTTCAGGTCCTGGAAGGCGTTGCCGCACAAGAAGCCGAGCGAATGCTGCAGCGCCGGCGCGAACAGGTCGCTCTCGAGCAGATCCCACAGGTCGTTGAGCAGGCTGATGACCTGCTCGCTCTGTCCGCGCCGCTTGTCCGGGTAGATGAGGAACGCGCGCCACTTGCGCAGCTCGCGCTCGTCTTGTTCAGAGTCCGCCCCGTCGGCCGAGATGGACGGCATCACGTCCGCGAACAGAGCCTGCAGCAGCGCGTTGAGCTCGTCGCGGGACACGCTCGTCTTCTTGGTCACGTCCCATCTGTCAGGTGTCCGCAACAAGGCACACGCTCAGTCATCCAGTGAGCTACAGGGCGACGGCAGCCAAAGAGACACGCACGACTGCAGCAGGACGTTGTCGGCGACGACGCGCTCGACGTGGCTCTGGATGCGGCCCAGCGCCTCGTCCAGGAAGTACTCGAGCCCCGAGGCGAGGAAGGCATGGTGCGCCTGGTCCTCGGCCTCCTGCGCGCCTCCAGGCCCGTGCAAAGACTCTCCAGCCTCGCGGTTGCGCTCGAAGACGCGCTTGCCGATGACGGCGAGCTGCGCGAAGACAAGCAGGTGCCAAAGCGCGAAGGCCACGAGCCCCGTCAGGTAGCGCGTGAAGGCCAGGCGCTTGGCGTCCTCCCAGAGCGCGTTGCGGCGCGCGCGGTCGGCCTTGCGCACGGCCTTGAGCTCCTGCACGACGCGCTCCAGGTCCACGAGCGCGAGCAGCCGCGCGCGCAGCCTGGGCAGGAAGCGGCGCACGGCCGCCGCGCTCTCGTCCGTGGTGCTGCGCAGCGCCAGCTGCAGTCGCTGGTGCTCGGCCAGCTGCCGCTGCAGCTGGCGAGAGAAGCGCTCCGTCTCGCTCACCACGCGCCGGTACGCGTACACGGCGCCGGTCACGCAGGCCGCGCCGACCGTGGCGGCAACCAACACGCGCCGGTGCCGCCGCGCGAACCCGCAGGCCACCTCGCGCGCGTGCCGCAGCGCCGACCACATGAGCAGAGGGAAGAGGTGGGGCGCGCTGAGTGGGTACGCAGATGTCGCGCGCAGCGGGGAGCGGCTGCAGGTGCGCAGGAAGGAGGGAGCGGCGGCGGTCTGACCGAGTCTCCTCTTGGTTGCGGTGTGAATGCCGACGTCAACAATTTATCGAAGAGCTACGGCCGTGTTGGATTGGCTAAAAATGCATTTGAAGAGCGTTGATTGGAGGAAATGAGATGGAGTTCGCAAGCGTAACCTATCAAGATCCCAATAACAAGGTGGCCAAGGATGGCGACGGCGGCCATGAGCGCGGCGCCTGGACGCTTCGACGCGCTGCTGACGAGCCTGGCGCAGCAGCACGGGGGCGTCGAATCGCTGCTGGACTCGTTCTTCGACTTTCTGCACCGCAAGACGGACTTTTACGTGGTCACGCGGGACCCGGCGGCTCGCGGCATGGGGTTCCTGCCAGGCCAAGCGCAGCAAAAGGTCCTGCGCGCCTTCCACAAGTTCCCGATGAAGGACCTGGACGCGCAGGATGGCACTGCACAGCTGGATTCGTCGTCTTCTTCGTCCTCGTCTTCTCCTCGTCCAGGCGGCGCTCGTGCGGCTCGTGAGCGACCGTCTCCAGCCAGAGCGAGTGCTTCGACTCAAGCTCGTGCTCCCAGTAGCGGCACCAGCGGACTTGGACAGCCGCCTGCTCCGGTCAGGGCAGCGGCGAGTGCACAGCCGTCTCCCAAGCTAACGGGGGAGGGCAAACAGGGTGCGTGCGATGCTTCAGACCAGGCGGTTGTATGGAGTAGCCCCTTTGTTCTGACGTCCAACATGTCCGCTGCGAGCAGTCCCCGTGGGGAACGGAGGGGCGACGGAAGCGTACTCGTGGACGCAGACGCTGGCCGACGTGTCGGTACGCCATTGTCGCCGCTTGGTATACACTTCCGCAGCTAACCGCTGGTGCTGCAGGTTCAGGTGGAGCTGCCGCCGGGGACCAAGGCCAAGGACGTGGACTGCCAGATCTCAGTGACGCATCTACGCGTTGCGCTCAAAGCCACGAGCCCGGTGGGGGCCAAGGTGCTGCTGGACGGAGACCTGGCGGACAAGATCCGCGTGGACGAGAGCCTCTGGTCGGTCGAGAGCCACAAGACGTTGCTCGTGTCGCTCGACAAGACCCGCGAGACGTGGTGGGCCAGCGTGCTCAAGGGCGACGCCGAGATCGACACGACCAAGGTGGACTCGGCCCGGCGCATTGACGAGTACGACGAGGGCACGCAGGGTGCCATACGGAAGATCGTACACGAGCAGCGGCAGCAGCAGCTAGGTCGGGCGGCGGCAGGCGGTAGAATAACAGAGGAGGAGCAGCTGCTTGAGCAGGCGAGACAGCTCCCTGGGTCGCCATTGACGTGACTCAGGCGTATTTAAGCCAAAACGGAGCGGTAAGCGGTGGAATGAGAATGCATTGCGGGGGTGCTTGGGGGCGTGTCGAGTGGTCTTGGCGAGCAGCATGTGCTAGAGTAAGTGGACAGAGTAGCTGACGCTCTACAGGATGCCCCAGTGGCGCTCGAACGCGTTCAGCAGGCGGCAGATGGCCTGCGCTCCGCTCATCTGTTGGGAGAGCGAGGCAATCGTCAGTCAGCAGCGAGTACACAGTAGAGGCGTTGAGGGAGGTCTGGACGCACCGGGTACTCGGAGATCGCGATGGTCTCGTCGAGCTGTCGTCACACGTCACAGACGGCGCGTTAGAGGTTACAGCAATAACGTAACCACCACCAACTGGATGGACGCCAAGCGGTGACCTACGTAGTTGCAGTTCTCCTTGGAGATGTGGCCGTGGGCCATGGCGCCGAAGATGAAGACCACTGGCTCGTCCGTCGGCAGCGTCTCGACGAACTCCCACGGGTTGACGAGCTTGCCCGTGCGCGTCAGCGCTGGTCAGAGGCGGCAGGGTAGCAGTCAGTATGATGGTGAGGGCTACGCGACGAAGAGAGAGACGCTGATCTCGAACCGCCGCACCGTATTTCTTGGTGTTGGCGGGCAAGTAGCGCGTCACGGGGTTCTTGATGACGCTCAGCAGCGTCTGCTTGCTGTCCGACGACCGGATCTTGAGCGTGTGCAGCAATTGCACTGCCGCCGGCGCAAAGAGTCATAATGCAATGTGAGGAGGGGAGGGTCCGCACTCGGCCAGGGGCAAAGGAGACGCACCCATGAGGCCGGCGAAGCGCTTGTACGTCCGCGGCACGCGCATCTGCGAGCTGACGTCGACGAGCACGCCCTTGGAGCTCTGGATGTAGACCTTGAGGAAGCCGGCCTTGTTGAGCGGCGAGTCGAGCACGGCCATGAGCTCCTGGTGCAAAATGTCGGGCCGCGAGTGTGACGGCTCCTTGTTGAACTTCTTGTGGATGCTCTTGTGGTCGTCGCAGTTGAGCAGCTGGTACCCCTTGGACGTCTTGACCGTCTCCAGCGCCGCCTGCTCCAGGATCAGGATCACCTGCCGCCGCTTGGCGTCCGCCTTGGCCTCCGCGCTCGCGCTCATCGCAAGTCAAGTCGTCGGTGTGATTGTGATGGTCAATGGACCTCATAACCACTGGCGCCGACGAAAGGGTACGAAACCTAATCTAAATATCACTCCATTTAGGCGAATCGTACTTTAGTGAAAGAATTGGTGAAGCAAAAGCAGCAATCCTTACGTTTCGGTGAACCGCACTTTATGTTAATTTGGGTAAATCGAACTTTATTACGTGGATCATCAAGCGTCGCCAACGTCACACTGACACATCTTCCGCCGAGTACGCCAATCCGCCCTCATGCGCTGGCTGCTGCTGCTGCTGCCGCTGCCGCTGCCGCTTCTCCTACTGCTGCATAACACGGTACTGCACACACAACAGGTACACGCGGCGGTCCTGCGGCGGTCATGGACGGTGCAGCCGTGGTGCCGCTCGGTCGAGTCCCCGCGCTGGCCGTTCGCGTACCAGAAGCACGCGGCGCAGACGCTCGAGTGGAAGGGCCGCGAGAACCCGAGCGCGCAGGACTCGCGCCACGAGTGCGCCGCGCTGGGCGTGCAGAGCAAGTGCCACCGCTGCGCCGCCTTCGCCTGCGCGGACGCCGCCGCGTGCACGTACCAGCTGCAGGGCGTGCCCTGGACCGCGCTGCCGACCAACATCCCGACCGTGTCGGACGTCCCGTGGGCCGTCGGTGGCGCGCACCGGTACGACTACGGCGGTGCGTCGCACCTGTGCATGTTCCTCTCGGGCGGCCACTGTCTTTCACCCTTCGCCGACGACTATCGCAACTGCTCCGTGCGCTGCTGGGGCATCGGCGGCCAGCCCATCCAGACGCGCAGCCACCCAACAAGAGGCAACGCTAGCCTGCGGCCGCGAGGGGACGCCGACGCGTCCGACCTCTGGAGCTTCCCAGCAGGCAACAGTCGGGCCCAAGGCGCCGTCTCGACGCTGGCGGGCTCTGGTACCCGCGGGTTCCGCGACGGCGACTGGGCATCAGCGCAGTTCAACAACCCACAAGACGTCGCGGTTGACTCGAGCGGGAACGTGTACGTGGCCGACACGGACAACCACTCGGTGCGCAAGATCGACGCCGTAACTAAAGCGGTGACGACCATCGCTGGTGACGGCGGCGAGGGTTACGCAGACAGCGGTGGCACCTCCCCCGCGCGCTTCTCGTTCCCGATGGGCGTCGCCGTCTACGAGCCTGGCGGTGGACTCAGCGCCGTGGTCTACGTGGCCGACACTGGCAACCACCGCATCCGGAAGATCGTGGACGGCGTCGTGTCCTGCGTCGCGGGCTTGTGCGGCAGCGGCGTCGAGAGCGCGACGCTGGCGCAGTCACGAGCCCAGCCGCACGCCGGGTTGGCAGACGGAAGACCGAGCCAGTCGCGATTAGACTCGCCCATGGGGATCGCCGTGGACCCCGCGACCGGCGTCGTGTTCGTCACTGACACTGGCAACCACCTGATCCGACGCGTCGACCCGGACGGCACGACGTTGACACTCGCAGGAACCGTTGAGGCGGCCAACGAGGCCGACGGCGAGGGCGGCAACGACGTGTTAGGCTGCCTCTCGCCCTGTCTTCGCGGCGTGCGCGGCTTCCGCGACGGGGACCTCACGTACGCGCAGTTCAACTCGCCGCGCGATGTGGCAATCGGCCCGCAGTCGACGGTGGTTGTGGCCGACGGCCACCGCATCCGTCGGGTCAGCTACGACGAGAGCGCGACGTCGACCATCGGGGGCGTCACATCCTCCCGGCGGGTCGTCACGCTCGCGGGGTCTGACCAAGCAGGCGACGTCGACGGCGCAGGGCAAGAAGCGTCCTTCGCGGCACCAGCAGGAGTGACTGTGACCCGCGACGGCCGTGTGTTCACCGCCAGTCCCGTGTCCTGCAAACTGCGTCAGCTATCACCAGCGGCACTCGTGGCTCGACCAGTGACGTGCGAGACGGCCTTGGCCGAGGTGCTGCTGCCCAGCGGCTGCTCCTCGTACGAGCCGCCGGTGGACGAGCGGTTCCTCGCTGGGTCACCCGCGCTCAACAACATCTACTACAACTTCCGCCAGCGACACGACGCGGGGATCGACGGCGTTGACCCGGTGGACGGCTCCGTCGTGCCCGGCCGCATCTTGCGAGACTGCACAGGCTCGCCGCCCATCGACGCCTTCGAGACAGGGGACCTGTCGCTGGCGAGGCGGCTCACGCAGCCACCGTTCGACGTGCTGCCGGCGCTCAAAGAGGACACGGGCGACGGCACGACCATCAAGGTCCGCTGTCCCATCGACTGCATCGCCACCGCCGCACCAGTCTTCGGCACCGGCAAGTACGCCGACGCGTCGTCCATCTGCCTGGCCGCCATCCACTCGGGCGTGATCCAGATCGGCATCAGTGCCAACAGCCCAGGCAACGGCCTCGTCGTCGTCACTCTCGAGCGCGGCGTCTATTTCGAGACGGAGCCAGCGGTTCGCACCGGAACGCTCGCCAATGGCGTTCAGTCCGTCGACATGCCTCCGCAGTCGCCGCACTTCGCCAGTCGCTTGTTCAGCGTCGAGCCGTACCCTCTCGCGCAGGTCGAGGTTCAGACCATCGCTGGGGCACCTTCAGCTCTGCTGGCTCGCAACAGCGGCTGCAGCTTCCAGGACACCGCGCCGCCCCTCGCCGCGCGGTTCAACGGCGCCAGCGGCATCGACGTCTTCCACGGCCTGCAGTCGCTGACGAGTGGCAGCAGCGCGGCCGAGCTGCTGGTCGTCGCTGACAGCCGCAACCACCGCGTGCGGCTAGTGACGGCCGCGTGCGCCAAGATCTGCGAGAATGGCGGCGAGTGCGTGGGTCCAGACACTTGCTCGTGTCTTGCGGGCTGGCAAGGCGACGACTGCTCCATCCCCGAGTGCTCTGGCGGGTGCGGGGACCGTCAGGTGTGCGTGGCACCCGAGACCTGCGACTGTGTCCCTGGATACTCAGGCTTCCCGGCGTGCTCGACCCCGCAGTGCGTGCAGCTCTGCGCTCACGGCGGCCAGTGCGTCGCGCCGGACACGTGCGGCTGTGCTCCAGGCTGGTTCGACGCCAACTGCTCCTCGCCCGTGTGTGCCCAGACGTGCGGCAACGGCGGCAACTGCACGGCGCCGGACACGTGCGCGTGTGCCAATGGCTGGCAGGGAGACGACTGCCGAGTGCCCTCCTGTCCACAAGGCTGTGCCAACGGTGGTGCCTGTGTGGCTCCCGACTCGTGCCTGTGCGCCGCTGGCTGGTCTGGCGCCGACTGCTCGCTGCCCATGTGCTCCCAAGGCGAGTTCGTACCCGATCCGAGCGGCTATGTTGGCGCTCGCTGGCGTCCGCACTCGGTCGACAGCTACGCCCCGTGCGACGCGGCCGCCTGGTGCGCAGCCACCAACGAGTTCGACTGTCTGGGGCGATTCGCCGACGACCGGAGCCCATTGGTGGCTCAACCGGCCAGTAGCAGGGGCAACACGAACGCCAGCGCCTTCGTCGGAGGGTCGAAGGCCTGTGAGCTGATCGAGGTGGCCGAGAACGCGCTCACGCACTTCGCGTACCTGGACGAGCGCAACGCCTCGAGCGACTTCTTCCGCTTCTCGCCGCCGCTGCCATTCGGCTGGAACGCCACGCTCCAACCTACCGACGGGTCCGACGCAACCATCAAGCGAGCGCCGTGGAGAGGGATCGCGGCCGCGCACGACGAGGCAGTAGACACCCCGGGCCAGTTCTTCCTTCCCCCTTTCAACCTCGAACCGGATCGACAGGTGGTGCTCGTGGAGCGGCGCAGCGTCACGCAGGGCGTCTACGCGTGCGCCAACGGCGGGAGTTGCGTGTCGCCCGACGTGTGCTCCTGCGCGCCGGGCTGGGCCGGCTTCGACTGCCGCACGCCCGTGTGCTCACAAGGCTACTTCGTGCCAACGCAGGCAAAGTTCCTCGCTTCAGACCCGCCTTCCGCGGTGCATCCTCGGCAGCCAGTGTCCAACCCGACGTACTCGGCGACGGTCGAGACGATCGCGTACGATCGCGTGGATGTGGCGACGGTGACCCGCGGCGGGGCTCGCTACCTGCCAGCGCAAGGCGGCTACGCATGCTCAATCCGCGGCGTGACGCAGTGGGAGAACGCGAGCTTCTCCGGCTTCGAGCATCCCAACTACTTCTCGCGCTTCATGGACAGGCAGCTGAGCGCCGACGGCGCGTACCACACGCACTGGGTCGACATGACCTGGCCGCCGCTGTACGCTCTGTCGACGCCGCTGCTGGACGACACGCGCGAGGGCTGGCGGCGTGGCGGCGAGTGGGGTCTCATCCCCGGCCGCCGGTGGCAAAAGGGCCGCTGCCTGCTCGAGTTCGCGCGCGTGTGCAGCGGCCAGCCGTTCGTCGACTTGGCGGGCAACAACAGCGTTGTCGTGGACACGGACGCGAGTTTCCGCGCACAGTGGGTCTGGGGTTACGAGCGGCTGCAGCGCGCCAACTTCTGGAACGCGTCGCGCTTCGGCGTCTGCGTCGACCACGTGCTGCGCGGCTGCTTCAACAACGGCACGTGCGTGGCACCCGACACATGCGAGTGCTCTGCCGGCTGGACCGGAGACGACTGCTCCCAGCCAGTGTGCGCTCAGCAGTGTCTGCACGAAGGCAACTGCACGCTGCCCGACACGTGCACGTGCGAGCGCGGCTGGACGGGAGCCGACTGCTCTGTGCCCATGTGCGCGCAGGACTGCCGCAACGGCGGCCGCTGCGTGGCGCCGGACACGTGCGAGTGTGCTCAGTGGCCGTCCACATGGCGCGACGCGCGCGGCGAGCCCGTGTTCGCGCTGCCGAGTACCAGCAGCGACGGCTCGGCCAGCGACCGCGCCATGCTCACGGGCTTCACGGGTTTCGACTGCGCCACGCCCATCTGCGTGCAGGCCGCGCGCTTCCGGCTCAACGTGGACGCGTCCTTGACGCTGGCGACCGAGCTGCGCGGCCACGGCAGCGACGACGAACTCGCCTGCGACCGCTACCGCTGCCCGCAGTTCGACGCGCCGCTGGTGGCCAACGACGGCCGGTCCTTCCAGAGCGGCTGCAGCGTCGGCAGTCCGCTCGCCAACCCGCGCAGCAACCTTTCGCGCGAGCAGCAGCTCGCCAACTTGCGCACCTTCCGCGACGCGCTCAACGTCAACCGCTCGTCCGACGCCTTCCTCTGCGGCGTGCTGGCCTGGCAGCAGGGGGACTTCGATGCTCGAGTCACGCGCGTCAACTACGTCAATGTGACCAAGCGGCTGGCGGCTGGCGGCGCGCTCGAGCTCCTCTGGGGAGCCGTCAAGCCGGGAGAGGGCGTCTTCGAATGCCACCACCGCGGGGCCTGCGTGGCGCCGGACACGTGCTCCTGCAGCGATGGCTGGGCCGGCATCGACTGCAACGTACCGCTCTGCCGCTTCCCGCGCGCCGACGGGTCCGTGGCGCGCGGCTGCCAGCACGGCGGCGTGTGCGTCGACAAGGACTCGTGTCGCTGCGCGCTCGTGCCGTCCACTCTGCACGCGCGCTTCCCCTCTGCTCCGCCAGGCTTGACGGGCTACGTCGGCCAGGACTGCGGCGTGCCCGTGTGCGTCCAGGGCGTCTTCAACCCGCTGTGTGACGTTGCAGGCACCAACAGCACAGCCGACGGGTGCTTCCGCTGCAAGAACGGCGGCGTGTGCGTCGCCCCCGACGTCTGCGCCTGCGCCGAGGGCTGGACGGGCTTCGACTGCTCCGAACCCGTCTGCACACTGCCAGCGTCCGTCGTCACGCCTGAAGTTCGCGCGCAGCTTTTCACCGTCGACGACAGCAAGGTGAGCGCCTTCCTAGCCGATCCGTGCGGTGAACACGGCGGTCGCTGGGGACTCGAGACCGTCGACAGCGCGCGCTTGGGCCAGGGAAACTGCACGCTCCCCGGCAAGTGCAGGTGTCTGTGCCGGCAGAAGTACGACCCGGCCGAGTGCGATGCCTCGGGCGAAGCGTGCGACAAGCCGTGGCAGGACCCGTTCGGCCGCGCCATCCCGCCGGGCTTCGTCTACGGCTCGCGGGCCTGCGCTGACGGCTTCCAGGGGCTTGAGGACGCCGACGGAGACTTCATCTCGTGCCATCTGCAGATCTACGTGCCGTCCACCTTCCGCAGGTACACGGCCTCGGTCGTGGCCGCGCTGTCCGTAGCCGGCGCGCTCGCCATCGTCGCCTGGTACTACATCCGCAAGCGCGTGCGGCGCGCGCTGCTGCTGGCCAAGGCCGAGCGCCGGCGGTCCCGCAAGAACTCGGAGGGACAGGCGGCCGTCCGGCCCAAACCTGGCGCGTTCTCGCACGCCAAGCGCGACTAGAAGAGGAGCAGGGGACTCGATAAAGAGAGAGACACACACACACACGCACAAGGCATCAGTTCATACATCAGCATCGCGTTCGACTTACTTGCTCGGTCGGATCCGCCAAGCTGGCGCTCTCGTCCGCCTGCTGTCACCCTCGACCTCTCATGACACGAGCATCTGGATGGGGATCTGTGCGCCAGGCCCCGTCGCCGCCTTCTCCTCCCGCCGCTCGCCGCTTGCTGCCTCCTCCCCGGTCGATAAATACCGTACAGCTCGCTCCGCCTCGACCGGGAAGACGCCAGCGCCGCAGCCGGGCCGCGCAGCCGGAGGCGCCTCCGCCTCCCGCACGAGGTTGAGCTCGCGCTCCTCGACGCAGTTGCCCGGGCTCGGCATGCTGAACTCGTGCCGCGTCTCGGGTTCCACGTACCGTCCAGGAGCGTCCAGCGCGTCGCTGTCACCCAACACACGCGCACTCAGCGCCTGCAGCTTGCGCTCCAGCATCGCGGGCGACGGCAGCTCGTCCAGCACTTTCAGCAGCCAGGCCTCTCTGCTGGCGGGCGAGTCGAACAGGTGGCGGTAGAGCGGCGCCATGTCGCGCGAACCGTCGAGGAAGACGGCGCGGATGTGCCGCTCGCGCGCCGCGCGGTGTAGCGGCAGCTCGCGGTCCGCCAGCACTTGGCGCCAGCCGAAGACGCCGTAGCGCGCCACGCCGTAGAAGAGCGCCAGGTCGTGCACCCAGGGGCACCACCAGACAGGCATGTCGGCCACCAGCGCCGGGTCGCCGGACCGCAGCAGCGCCTCGAGCGACGCTAGACTCTCCGCGTGAGAGACGACGTCCAGCACGTCGTGCAGCAGCTGCATGCGGCGCAGCGTGACCCACGCCACGTTGCGCGCCTTGAGTCCGTGGGCCAGCACGCCCTCGTTGGCGTCCACGAACTCGATACCGATGAGGTCGCCGAGCGCCACGGCGCGCTGGTCCGAGCCCAGCGGGTCCGCCTTGATGGCCGCGATCTCGTGGCATTTGGGCAGGAACTTGTCGTAGAAGAAGGCGCGCGCGAGCGCCGGCGTCTTGTTGAGCTTCCCCCAGCGCACGATGTTGGTCCACGACACGCTGTCCGTCTCCCACCGGAACGCGCGCGGCTGCTCCGCCACAAATGGCAACGGCGAGCCGGCCACCGACTCCTTGGCCAGGATACGAGGCGCGCCGTGCAGCGCCATGAGGTACGAGAAGGACCGGCGCTCGTCCTTGGTCCAGTCTGTCTGCTTGAGTTTCTGCGTCGACGCGCCGCTGCTCGACACGAACGTCGTCTCGGGCAGCTGCTGCGCGTTGCGGATCAGCGCCAGCTGCCGCACCATGTCAAGCTGCGCGAGCTGCATGGCCTTCATCTCCAGCCGCCGGAGTGCCACCTGCCGCTGCTGGCGCTCGAGCCCGGCCTGGCGCTGCTGCTCCCGCCCCGCGCGCTCCTTCTTGGCCGCTTCCAGCTCGCGCTGCTTCTTGATGTCGTCCGCAGACAGCAGCCAGAACAGCAGCCGGTTCATCTGCTGCACCTCCGGCTGCTTGAACATCCTGCTGTCGGTTGCTGTGGCGGCGTCGCCGTCAGTCTTCTTGGCAGCGGACGCCCCGCCCTTGAGACTCGCAGTGTCGGCCGCATCATCGTCGGCCGTTGTCACGCTGCTGTTGCCGCCCTCCGAGTCGGCGTCGCTCATGTCCACGTCCTCCTCCGTGGCCTCCTTCTCGGTCGCGACGGCCGTCACCACATCGCTCATGGGGTCAACGACAGCATCGCCCTCCGTCGAAGTCGAGGCCTTGACAGCCTCCTCCTCCGCCGCCTTGGCCGCCAGCTCCGCCTTGACGAAGTACAGCCGCGGGTCGGCGGTGATTTGCGCGCAGCGGCCGTAGCCGTGGAGGAACACGCCGAGCAGCAGGTTCCGGTCCGCTTCGTCGTTCCACCATGGCGTGATGGCCGTCCAGGACGGCCGCTCGCCCACGTCCGCGATCATAATGCAGCTTGCCACCTTGTCGACGCCGTGGAACGCGGCGCGTTCGTCCACATCCGCCGATCGTGGCGGAGGAGAGCGCTTGGCCTTCTTCACGTCAGCGTCGCCCGTCGTCTCGGTGCTCTCGTCGCTAGAAGCCGTGGCGGTCGCCATCTCGGACGCAAAGTCGGCGTCGCAGGCGTCGCAGGCCGCGCCGATCAAGCGCTGAAGCCGGTGGAGCATGTCCAGGCGGATGAGCACTCTGCGGCCGCCGCCCTGCTTGAACTTGAGCACGAAGTCCTCGTCCTTGAGCACCGCCGGCAGCTCCTCCTCGTTGATCAGGTTCTCACGCTGCGCGTACAACGACGCTCGAATAGCCGCCTTGACGAAGGCCGAGTCGTCCTTGGACGTGGACGCCAGCGCGTCCACCGACGACAAACCCGAGACGTAGATGAACTGGCGCGCAAACAACTCGACCTCGTCGACGCCCCGGCTGCCGCCGCTCTGGCTGCGGATGATCTCCCACCGGCCAAAGCCGTAGTGCATGAGCGCGCGCTGCAGCCGGTCGCGGCCGTTCTGCGTCCACTCGCGCGCCGCCTCCTTCTTGTCGTCCGCCTCCTTCTTGTCGCTGGCGGCGTCCACCGACTGCTGGTCCTCCTCCTCCTCGTCCGAGTCGTAGTCCGGGTTGGCACCGAACCGGTTCACGCGCGTGCGTCTGCGCTGGAGCGGCAGGTTGGCCTCGAGCTCGCTCGGGTCGGGCTCCGTGAGCCCCACTGCCTTCTTCCAGAAGTCCGGGTCGTCCAGGTCCACGTCGTCCGACGTCGTCGCCGACACAAAGCTCGCCTTGGAGAAGGACGACTGCGCCTGCTGCTCGTACTGCACGACCTGCGACGAGCGCTGCAGGATCTGGTCAATGTCGGCCGCGCAGAACTGCTCGCTCTCCGTGTCGTCGTCGCGGAAGACGTCGTAGGCGCCGCGCTTGAGCAGCTCGTCGATCTCCTTGGACTCCTGCGCCTTGGACATCTTCTTGCTCGCGTCCTCGTTCTCGCGCCGCATGTGCGTCAGCACGGCCTTGTCCAGCCCGAGCTTGAGCGACGCCTTGTGGAACATGTGCATCTCGTACGTCTTGCGCGTGATCAGCCGGTAGATCTTGACCGAGTGCGTCTGCCCGATGCGGTGCGCGCGCGCCTGCGCCTGCAGGTCGTTCTGCGGGTTCCAGTCGCTGTCGAAGATGATGACCGTGTCGGCCGCCGTCAGGTTGAGTCCGAGCCCGCCCGCCTTGGTCGACAGCAGCATGACGAAGCGCTTGTACTCTGGCTTGACGAACCGGTCCACCGCCGCCTGCCGGTCGTTCCCGCGGATGTTGCCGTCCAGCCGCTCGAACAGGTGCCCCTGGTACCGCAGGTAGTCCTCGATGATGTCGAGCACGCGCACCATCTGGCTGAAGACGAGCACCTTGTGGCCGCCCTCCTTGAGCCGCGGAAGCAGCTTGTCCAGCAACACCATCTTGCCGCAGCACTTGACCATCATCTCGTGGCGCTGCGCGTCCGACAGTAGCCCCTCGTTCAGGATGTCCTCGACGCCGTTGTTCAGGTACGGGTGGTTGCAGCACTTGCGCAGCTCCATCATGACGTTCATGAGGTTCGGCACGTTGTGTGGGTTGCCTCCGCGGTTCAGGAACGCCGTGTTGCGCTCGTAGATGGCGCGGTACCACTGCTTCTGCACGGGCGTGAGCTCCACCTCGATGATCGTCTCCTCCTTGGGCGGCAGCGCCTTCTCCACGTCCTCCTTGACGCGCCGCAGCAGGTACGGCTTGAGCATCTTGTGCAGGTCGGCCACCTGCTGCGCCTCGTGCAGGTCGCCGAACTTGTCCAGGAAGTCGCCGACGCTCGGGAACGACTTGCCGTCCAGGAAATTGAGCAACGCCCACAGCTCCTCCGTCTTGTTCTGCAGCGGCGTGCCCGTGAGCAGCACGCAGTGGTCTCTCTGCAGCGACCGCAGCTGCTCCACGAGGCGGGACGACTGGTTCTTGAGCCGGTGCGCTTCATCCACGACCAAACAGCGCCAGCGGATCTTGGACAGCATGCTGATGTCCTTGATGGCGACCTCGTACGTGGTCACGAGCACGTGGAAGCGGAACGGCTTCTTCTTGTCCGGCTGGTTCTTGTCGTCCAAAAAGTAGAACTCCATGTTGCGGATAATCTCGCGCGAGTCCGTGTTGCCGTGGTACACGATGCAGTTCATGGTCGTCCACGTCTCGCACTCGTTCTGCCACTGCATGATGAGCGACAGCGGCGCCACGATCAGGAACGGCCCTCGGCACCGGATCTTGTCGCTGAAGCGCAGCCGGTCGAGGAACGCCAGCGTCTGGATCGTCTTGCCCAGGCCCATCTCGTCTGCCAGGATGCTCGGCCGCTCGTTGTACCAGTTCCACATGAGCCAGTTGAGCCCCTCGAGCTGGTACGCGCGCAGCGTCAGCGACTCGTCCTCCCCGAAGCGCGGCGACTCGTCCAGCTTGCGGTAGTCGCGCAGCGTCGGCCTCGGCAGTGGCTGCCAGTCCTCGGCCGGCGGGACTTCCCGCGACTGGCGGTACCGCCCGACCGCACCGTCGTCTCTAATGTCGCACGCGCGCTCCCACGTCGCCTCCGAGTACGGCAGCACGCGCCACTTGATGTAGTAGCGCAGCCCGTCGTCCGCCGGCGCGTCCGGGAAGCCCGGGTCCGCCGGCGTGGGCTCGTCCCGCCGGTGCGCCACGATGCGCTGGATCTCGAGGTACTCGGGGTTGAAGTACTCGAGCTCGTCCGCGGCCTCCATCTCCTCCTCCAGGCTGCGGTGGTGGTGGTGGTGCTTGTGGTGGTGCCGATGGCCCTCCTTCTCGTGGAACCGCTTGATGCGCTGCTTGTTCGTCAGCGGGTCCAGCTCCAGCAGCACCTGCTCCGTCTCCCACGAGCAGTGCATGTGCGACAGCCCCTTCCACTTGACCAGGTACTCGGTCAGCGTCACGGTCGTCGGCCGGCTCGCGAAGATGCTTGCGGACGCCGACTCGGGAGCCGGCAGAGGCGCGGGCTCCGTCACTTCGCGCACCCGCACGCCCAGGATCTTCTCGATGACCAGGGCTGAAGGCACCGTGGCCTGCGTCTCAGGCGCCGGCCGGCTCTTCCTGCGCTTCTGCTCGGCCCGGAGCGCGGCCTCGTCCGACTCGGAGCCGCTGTCGTCGTCGTCTACGAGGTGTCGCGGCCGCTTGGACCCGCGCGCGGACGCCGCACGACGCGGCGGCTCCTGACTTCCTCCAGCCTCGTCCTCAGTGGTCGAGCTGTCGTCCGAGCGGACCGTCTTGGCCTTGCTACTGCTGTTCTTCTTCTTCGTCTTCTTCGGCTTGTCCTTGTCCTTGTCCTTGTCCTTATCCTTGTCCTTGTCCTTGTCCTTGTCCTTGTCCTTCTCCTTGTTGCTCTTGCGCGGCTTCTTCTTCTCGCCGCTAGTGCTCGGAGTCGCCTTGGAGGCTGATGCTGGGCGTGGCTGATGACAGGAGGCGCACTCGACTGCCTTGCGGTCGTTGGTAGCGTATCCGCAGGCGGTGCATGTCCACGTGGCAGCAGCCGTCGCCTTGGGCTTGGAGGAGGAGGTCGAGGCAGCGGCTAAGGCGGCCGCCTTGGCTCTACGACGCTCGTCCTGCGCGAGCTTCTTGCGGCGCTCGCGCTTGGCCTGCTGGTTGGCCAGCGCCGTGTTGAGCGCCTTGGAGCGGCTGAAGTCGTCGCCCGGGCGCTCGCACAGCGGACACACGTACGAATCGATGGCCTCCAGCTCGTCCTGCGTCAGGATGAGTCCGCAGCAGCCCGGGTGCACCCACCCGTTGCAGCCGCCTGTCCCGCGGATGCACTCGATCATGATCCCCGCTGCGCATAGACGACACCCACAGGTCAGTCCGCGTCCTCCCGGTGTCTCCAGGCTCGCTACACCCCGGTACGCACCGCTGTCCACCTGCTGGCACACGCAGTACTGCATCGCGTCCACTTCCGCCACTTCCGCCATGGCGATCGCTCCCCACTTGATACCCGTGCGCCGCCGCTAAAGACCGTCGTAACTGGGCGAGCGCTCGCGCCGTCTGGACCGCGGAGAGACCTGCTACGTGCCGACTGTGTGCCGACGCGACGCGCTCCGTCGCTCCGTCGCTCAGTCGTCGCGCGCTCTTCTTTTCTGGCTGGCGCCTCCTTTTCCACCAACATTTCCCCGCCACCCCGCCATAAACGCCCGTCCGCTTGACGCCAAAATGGAAGGATTGTGGTACACTAAAGGCACATCGCACCATAGTAGCGGTACAACCAATCGTACCATATTAACGGTACAAAGCTCTCTCTGCAGTATTGCCCAGCTTTTGAACCTGCGGGAACCGGTGACAGGATTCCCATGCTCGAGGTGCCGCTGCTGGCTGCTGTCGCGGCGGTTGGCGCCGCGCGGCCAGACTTTGGCGCGCTGCCGCATATTATGGCTCGTGTGGACGCGTTCGCGGACGCGTCAGCGCGCTGGACGCTGGAGCGCGCGGCCGGCCGCGGACTCGTGGGGCTCATGCGGCGGCTGGCGGCCCGCGGAGTCGACTTGAATCTGGACGCGGCCATGGGCAAGGCGGCCAAGCGCGGACACCTGGCCGCGCTGCGCTGGCTGCACGCGCAGCGACCAGGCGAGAGCGTATCGGTGTTCGTCATGATCACGGCGGCCGAGTTCGGCCAGCTCGAGACGCTGCAATGGCTGCACGAGACGCGCCGTGACGGCTGCACCACCGCCGCCATGGACCGCGCGGCCGCCAACGGACACCTCGACGTCGTGCGCTGGCTGCATGACAACCGGACTGAGGGCTGCACGTTCGACGCCATGACGGGCGCCGCCGAGTTCGGGTACCTGCACGTCGTAAGCTGGCTGCACGAGCACAGAGACGAGGGTTGCAGCGTCCACGCCATGAACCGCGCGGCCGGCAACGGCCACCTGGATGTCGTGCAGTGGCTACACAAGCATAGAGAGGAGGGGTGCAACGCGCGGGCCATGGACTTGGCCGCCAAGAGCGGATTCCTCCCCGTCGTAAGCTGGCTGCACGAGAACCGGACCGAGGGATGTACAGTCGCGGCCATGAACGGCGCGGCGGGTTGCGGACACCTTCATGTGCTTGAGTGGCTGCACCGCCACCGGACAGAAGGCTGCACCTCCGTGGCGGTGCGAGAAGGAGCCGCCAACGGCCGCATCGACGTGCTCGAGTGGCTGTACGAGCACTACCGCCACCTGTTCGCGCCGTCGCGAGCCAGCATCGTCGACCACGCGGCGTCTCGCGGCCAGCTCGCCGTGCTCGAGTGGCTGCACGAGCGCAACGTCGAGGGGTGTACACCCGCTGCAATGGACGCGGCGGCGGCTCGTGGACACTTGGACGTCGTACAGTGGCTGCACACGAACCGGAAAGAAGGCGGGACGGTCAAGGGAATGGACTTGGCGGCGTGCAACGGGCACATGAACGTCGTCCTGTGGCTGCACGAGCACACGACCGCCGGGTGCTCGACGAACGCGATGGACTTGGCAGCCAAAGGGGGCTTCCTGGACATCGTCCGGTTCCTTCACAAACACCGGAGCGAAGGCTGCACCGCCCGCGCCATGGACCACGCCGCGGAGAACGGACACTTGGCGGTCGTGCGCTGGCTGCACGAAAACCGCCGCGAGGGCTGCACCAGCGACGCGATGGATGCGGCCGCTCGCAACGGGAACTTCCTGCTGCTGGCATATCTGCACGAACATCGGTCAGAGGGCTGTTCGTCGCGCGCACTCGCTCGTGCGGCGTACGCGGGACAGCTCGCTAGCGTCCGGTGGCTGGTTTTGCATCGAGCAGCCCAGTTCGACCGCCTGGAAGCGCTCGAGGCGGCCGAGGAAGCTGCGCGACGCGGACGAGCTGGCCACGTGAGCGTCTGGCTGAGCAAGTATATGGCCGCGAAGCAGCAGAACAACCAACAGTAGCGTGTGCAATACAGCCATCATCAAGCGAATTTCTATTGGCGAGCATGGACAGTGGTGGTGATTGACCACCTAAATAGGTATGCAGCGTACTTGGTCATCGCCTAGAACTCGTACACGAACGAGTTCTTGGTCACCAGTGCACCATTGGCATCGGCGTCCCGCTCGTCCACCACCGCGACGAACTCGCTGTTGATGTGGGACGGCGTCGTGTCCAGTGCGGCGGCCGCGTTCACATTGGATGACGATTTCTTGAGCAGGTAGCGGGTGCTCTTGTTTCCGTATGGCCGCAGTACCGGACGCGGAGCAGCAACACCAGGTACTGCAGCCTGCGGAGGCTCTTGACTCAGCGACAGCCTCAGCCTCGCAGCGCCTGAAGACGCTGCCGCCTGTTCTCGTACCGGCGCTCGCCACGTCGGCATTGGACCGGATTGGCTGGTCGTGGCAGCGTTGCTGGCCCGCACGTGGCTCGGATCCCCCGACTTGCTGGGCCGGCGGGCGCCACCAGGGCCAGTGCCGGTCGCTGCGTCAAGCCCGAGCATGTGCGCGGCGTACTCGACGTCGCTCTCGTCCTCCTCGTCGTCCGTGTAGTCGTCGATGAGGCGGTGCACCTCCATCTGGAAGCGGCCGAGGTCGCAGACGCAGAAGATGATGGCGATGCCTAGCGCCGGGCCGGTCTTGACGGTCATGACGTCGACGAAGACGAGGTAGAGCAGCGAGTAGGCCCAGGTCAGGATCTTGAGCCGCAGCATGTTGCGGTCCTCGTTCTCGGGCGACGGCGCGATCTTCGGCAGCACGCGGTGGCCATAGACCAGGAAGACGCTCATCACCACGGGCTCCCACAGGAGCGTGTAGATGGTCTTGAGCTCCTGCTCGCCCTGCTCGCTCGCGTCCTTGCACTCGAAGAAGGAGAGCACCAGCTGCATGGACAGCTCGAGCTCCAGCACGGCGCTCAGGAAAGACTTGAGCGAGCTCTCATAGTGCTTGTTCAGCTCCTCCAGCAGCGGCGGCGCCATCCTTCCGCTTCGCTCGGATGCTGCGCTGCTCCCTCTCTGGCAAGTGTCGGGCCTTGCTTGAGCAGGGTGCGCACAGAGCTCCAATGCGATGCGTTCAGCTCATACTTGCACCGAATACTTCGCACCTAACCGAGGCGTCGCAGTGCGGTATTATCAAGGTAATTCCGTTAATACTCTTGTAACTAGCACGTTATTACACATATAGAAGAGTAACCAAACCAACATCCTGTAGATCAACTACATTTATCATATATATACACATGTAAACACATAGTTTCCGGAAATCCACGATTCTGTCTGCACTTGCCGAGGAGCTTCCTCACTTGTCATTCCGCGCGATCCGACCCGCATTCTGATCCCTTCCCGCGCCATGACGACGACGCCCTGGGGCCCGCTGCTGCCGCTGCATGCGCAGCTACAAGCACAAGAAGCCGAGGCCTCTGCTGCGGTTGACGGCGACGCGCGTCGTAAGCAGCAGGACGCGGCCCTGGCGCGCGCGCTGACAGGCGACGAGCTGTCCGCGGCCGTCAAGACGGCGTCGCTGGAGCAGATGGACATGGCGATGGCGCACGAGGCGCTGTCCGGCGCGCGCCGGCCCATTTCGCTGCTTCTCCTCCTGTACGTTGTGTAGCTCTGCTCCTCGACTCCTTACTAGGCGCGCTGGAACTGACTGGGGCACGCGGTCAGGTCGAATAAGGCGTCCAAGCTGGAGGTGCTGCAGCAACGACGGCTCGCGGCGGATGCCAAGGCGCAGTACGAGGCCTCGGCGGCCGCGTTCGTCTACCAGGCGGGCGTCCTACTCGCCCAGCTGCCCGGCACCACCGCCGCCAAGGAGATCAAGCGCGGTGCGTCTCCCCCTTCTTCGTATCGCTTCTCTAACCTCTCGAGTCGCCACTAACGCCCCGCAGTGAGCCACGTGTGCGCCGTACTGGCTGCGGTCGCCGAGCAGCTGGGGCTGGCCATCAAGGCCGTCTTCCCGCTGCGCGCGCTGCTCCGTCGCCTGCACCAGACGCCGAGCGGCGCGGCCGTCACGCCCATCCACGGCCACTTCTTCTATTTATGCCTGCGCGCCAGGACCTTCTTCGCCGCCATGGACACGCTCGCCCTGTACGTCGATCTACGTGTAACTCACTGCCCTCCAGTATGCGGACTCACGCCGTGCCCTGATAATGCAGGCCCTTGACGGAGGTGCACGCACAGACGCACCTCATGGACAGTGTCGACTTCCTGCGCTACGCGTACTACGGCGGAGTCCTCCTCCTGGGCGAGAAGCGGTTCGCCGAGGCCGTCGACTTCCTGCTGCTGGCCGTCACGGCGCCCGCCCTCGCGCTCAGCGCCTTCGCCGTCGAGGCGCACAAGAAGCTGCTGCTGGCGGCGCTGCTGGCGGACGGCGAGGTGCTCCCGCTGCCCAAGTACACGCCGCTCGTGGTTTCCCGCCATCTGGACAGCCACTGCCTGCCGTACGCCGACCTGGCGCGCGCCTTCGCCGTCCACCGCGACCTGCCAGCCGCTCGAGTCGTCGTCGACCAGCACGCCGCAGCGTTCGCCAAGGACGGCAACCTGGGGCTAGCGCGCCAGTGTCTAGCGGCGCTCAAGCACCGCAAGCTGCTGCAGCTCACGCGCACGTACGCGACCATCGCGCTGGCCGACATGCCGCTGGCTGCGGGGATTGTTGGGCCTGCTACAGGCGACGACGCTGGAGTGGAGACGCCGCCAGTGGCCGCTGCCGAGGTGGAGAAGATGCTGTTGCTGCTGGTCGCGGATGGACACTTGGACGCGGTGATCGACCGGCAGCAGGCCAAGGTGACGTTCGTGCTGGAGGACGAGGCGGCGGGCCGGGACGAGCCGGACGGAGAAGGAGACGCCGACATGATGCGCCGCCTGCAGCGGGAGATGCAGACGCTCGTGCTCGTGGCCGCCAAGCTGCGTGACATGGACGCCGAGCTGGTCACGAGCGCCAAGTTCCAGGGCAAGCTGGCCAAGGAGCGCGACCGCCGCCAGCGCCTCGACGCGCACAACCAGCAGAGCGATGAGGGCATGGAGGAGGCTGGCACTGGCGACATGGACACCTGCGAGTAAGTGAGTCTCGCTTCTTGGTGACCGATTGGTACAGGTCTCTTTCTATCAACACGGGCAAGGGCAGCAGCGCGTCGCTTGCACTCACTGCATGACGAGCGCGAGCTGGATCTTCTTCTGGCGCACGAGCGCGATGGGGTTCTTCATGCGGATGACGCGGCAGCGCGCAGCGTCGCCGGCGTTGAAGACGCGGTAGATGCTGTAGGCGGACCCGCGCACGGCGGCCTGGTCCAGCTCGTTCATGCTGATCTCGAACACGCCCTTCTCCATCGTGCGCGTCGCCTTGACCTCGACGTACTCGACCACGACGCCAGTACCCGCCTTGGAGACGGTCACGTCGTACGGCAGGCCCGACTCGTCGCCCTCGTTCACCCACGTAACAACCAGCTCGGGCGTGGCGCGGTGCTGCTCGACCAGCTGATGGTACACGTACTCCTCGCCCCAGCGACCCACAGCCGCGCGCTCCTCGACTGTCAGCGTGTTGCCCATCATGGTGGACGGCGGCACGGCCAGTTGGCTCGACGATGGAGCCACAGGCAGCGGAGGAGCGACACTTGTGCTTGTAGATAGCGAGCCTTGCCACGCTCCAGCCGCCCGAGCGCTGGCCAGAGCGCTCCAGTCACCACCACGACTTTCACCGTGGCTGTACGGCGTGAGACCGTCGCTAGTCGGCTCTACCATCCGCTGTTGCTTGGCCAAGTGGTCGCTAGTGTCGTCGTCGACCTCGCCGTCTTCTAGGTCACTTCGCGACCGCTTCGTCCCTCTGTCTTCAGTCTGAAAGCTGTCGACGCCACTGCTCTCGACTGCCAGCCACTGCCGCTCGTCTTCACTAGGCGGGAGCTCCGACACCTGCTGCGTGACCACGAGCCACCGCTCCCTCTCGTCCGCCGACCGCTGCAGCGACGCCAGGTACAGCACGTTGGCGACGCTCGAGGCGGCAGAGCGAGAAGCTCCCAACAGCTTCCGCGTGAGCTCCATCAAGACGGCGAACAAGCTCTGCGCGTCGTCACTCCCGTCGTCCCCAGCACCTCGCGACAGGAAGAGCGTCGCGCTGTCTCCGTCCCAGAAGACGCTCGCGCTCTCGCGGTGGCTGAACGTGCTGTCGACGCGGTACACGACCTGCAGCGCGTCTGGACCTTCGACGACGACACACTTGAGCGCGTTCACAAGTCGCTGGAGGTCGCCGTGAACCAGGCCGTCGTACAGCGACCGGTACTGGTGGAAGAGCACGCGCTGGGCGATCGCGAGGCTCGAGCGTATGGCCGAGTGAAGCGCCAGGCTCGCGGGTCGCTGCGTCCCCAACGCGACCACCTCGTGGCTCAGACTGAAGCGCAGCGACTTGACGCCGCAGCAGTCGGCGAGGAAGCGCTGGAGATCGCGAGCTGAGGCTCCATCGTCGGTCTGCTTGGTCTCCGAGTCGCTGATGAAGAACCCCCAAGGGTACAGTGATAGCACGTGGAGGGTGGACGGACTGGAGCCTTGCCGGTTGAGGAACGCGTCCTTCCCCAGCTCGACCTGGTCGTTCAGATACAGCTCAGCAGGCGACACGAAGACTGGGGATGTCGATGACGGTGATACCGCCGGGAACACTCGAGAGCGTTGGACAGTCGAGCGGAACGCGTCGCCAAGCGCCTGTGGGTCACCCGCGAACGCCGTCGACCAGACCGACAGAACCGCCCGCGTGAGCTTGACGAGCTTCTTCTGTAGACTGCGCGCCGGCTTGGACGTGTCGTCGCGGCTGAAGCGGCCGGCGATCAGCGCCAGCGCCTCGCACCACTCACTCGCATGGGCGACCACGTCACCAGCAATAGACGGGAGCCGCGCCAACTCCAACAGCGGCTCCAAGTCGGTCGTCTTGGCCACATCAAGCTCGACGATCGCCACGCTAGACTCCTGTCCGCTTTCGTCCGCGCTGGCCACTCCAGCTACACACTTGGCGAGCGCTCGATCAGCCTCCGAGCTAGCGTACGCTGGTCGCAGGTGGCTGTCCGAGCTGCTGCTGCCAACGTAGTGAACAAAGTCGCTGGCCCCGCCGACCAGCGTAACTGGGAGCCACGCGCATGCCTTGAGCGCCTTCTTGAGCCTGCGAGCGTCCTCCTTGACCACGGATCCCTTGCTCAGCCGGGCGGCGAGCTCGCTCAGCAGCGGGCTCAGCATCCGGTCCCACCGGCGCCGCAGCTTCTTCCTCGTCGCCTTCGACGTCTCAGCACTGTCGACGGCGTCGCTCATGTTAGTCGACAGCCGCGGGAGCTGCCTGACCAGGAACAGAGTCGACGGTTTCCGGGAGACGCCGCATACTCGAATGAAGAACTCGCGTAGCGAGGCCGGGTACACGTCCTCCAGCGCGGTCAGCTCGCCTTTGTACGCCGTCGACGCCCACACGACGTCCTCGCAGCCAGCCCACGTACTCCCAGAGCTCTCAGCCTCTGATGATCCCACGAAGAGCAGCCTGGAGCCGGAGAACTGAGCCGACACTTTGTCTCGAACGTCGGACGTCGCGTCTTGCAGCTGCTTCCACAGAAACGTGTACAGGTTGGCGACGCTATCAGCGTCGACTGTCGATGAAGCCGACGCCTTGGACAACGCGACCAGAACTTGCACCACGTCCTCGACACTCGGCGAGCTCTTGAGTCCAAGCACGTCGGTCGCGAACCGCTCGTGGCGCCAAGCGTAGGCGCAGAACGGCACCATCTCGGACGAGAAGAGCGCCTCGGTCGCTCTCGTCCTCAGCCACAAATCCGCCGAGCGGTGCCACGTCTTACGTGACGAGCTGAGCCAGCGATGCGACCGCCACATACTCCAGACCGCAGTCAAAGGAGCGTCTTCTTCCCCGCTAGAAGCCGTCGCGTCGGTCTCCCACAGCTCGCTCACCTTAACGTCCGTGAGCCAGTGGCGGTCCACGAACTCCGCCAGCTGCGTCGACACCAGAACCCGCAAGTGGACGTCCTTCTCGCTCTCGATCTTCTGCAGGACCGGAGCCAAGCTAAGAGCTGACGCGGGTGTAGCGCTCGCTCCTCGGCCAAACAGCTCTGGTAACCGACAGACGTCGACGAACAGAGCGCGCCAGGCCGCTTCCGAGACGTTGGAGAGCGCGAAGTACCGCGAGGACACGACCGCCAGCGTTGGAGCGTCGCTCTCCTCGTCCGTTTCAATTCGGCGCAGCAGCCATGGCTCCAACACTGGGAGTTCCTTCGCCACCGACGGCATCAGCACTGCTAGTCCAGTTTCCAAGGCTCCAGACCCGGTGCGAATGAAGCTGTTGGCGCTCGTCAACACGCAGCACTTGGCTCGGATGTCGCCTGCAAGCGGACACTGCGAGCCGCCGCAGTCCGCGACGTGCGACGCCAGCACGTTCGCCAGCTCCATCATCCTTGTCGGCGACACTGGGACGCTCGCCAGCGACTTGCTGGACGCCAGTGCGGCCTCCATCTCCGGCAGAATGTGGCTAGAGATCACGTCGTGCTCGTCTACGGTCTTGACGCCGACCTGCCGCGCCAGGAACACTCGGAGCTCGGGCGTCTCGACCACTTGAGCCGTGAACGTCTCGTCGAGCAGGCTCAGCTCCGACAGGAAGGCGCTCGCGTTCGGGAGAGCTGCAGCCTTGGACGATGGTCCGTTGCTCTGGTCCGTACCGCGTGAAGGCGCGAAGTAGATGGCGTCGCTGGCGTCTGCGAGCGACGTCCACTTCACCGACTGGCCCTCAAGCGGGAAGCACCGGACGAGACGCAGCTCTTGTAGCAGCAGGTGCGCGTGGCGCTCGCGCTTCCACAGCCGCGAGAGCAGCGCCAATACGGCCGCGGTCCAGCGCACGTCGTTCTTGGAAGGCGACAGCGCTAACAGCCGCATGACGTGCGAGCAATGAAGCTGCTCGATCTGCAGCTGCCGACGTAGCGAAGAGCTGATCGCGGAAGCCACGGCAGGATGCAGTCGGCGCTTGTTGAACACGGACATGAGGACGTCGTCCGACACCGGGTCGACCACAGGCGACCGGCCGTCGTCGCTGTCGCTGTCGCTGTCGTCGCCTGATTCAACAGCTTGACTCGCCACCTCCGAGCAGTCCAGCACATCGACCGGTCGCAGCATCGTCCAGTCGCTTCCGCTCTTGCTGTCGGTCAGAGATGGCAGCCAGTGCGCGAGTCGAAGTGCTCGCATCGTGTCGACGACTGCGGCTCTGAAAGGAGCCTGAACCTCTGTCTCTAGCGGAAGCAGCGCCATCAGACCTGGCGTCCAGACGCTCGGGTCTCGACCTGCAGCCAGCGCCTCGGACGCGAATGCACTCACCGCCTTGGCCACGAGCGCCGGCAGCTGAGAAATGAGCCACTGGTTCCACTCGCTGCCGATGGTGATCGCTTCGCGCGAGCTCGGCACCTCAAAATCGCCCTGGACGATGAACCGGAAGCCGTACGAGCGCAGCGGAAGGTACGCGAACACCTGCTGCAGCGGCGGCCGTTGCTCCTGCGCCTCGCCTCCAGTGCTCACGTCGAACGGGACTGCAACTGCCACCTCTGTCTCGTTGGGTCGTCCAGCGTCCACGAAAGCTTCTCCCACCTCCAGCTGCGTCTTGACCACTAGCCACCGCTGCTTCGAGATCTCCTTCTTGTCCAGCTCCTCAGTCTCAGTCACTAGCCGATCGCCAGCATCTCCAGTCGACCGGGAGTACAGCTCGACGACGTGGTGGGCGCCTGCCGACTCGGCGCGCGTCTCCGTCTTGAGGAACTGCGCGCTCGCATTGCGGACTTGGTCCACGACTCGCAACGCCCGGATGCGGTGCAGGAAGAGCAGGATGGACGGCTCGACGGCCAGCAGCGACCGCGAGATCTCGGTCGCTCGCTGCGCCGATCCAGAGTTGAGTGGCAGCACGAACGTCGTCCCTCTTCTCCTCCTCCAGGCTGCCGAGGCAGCGCTGTCGGTTTCCTCGACCCAGTGCGGGAGGATGTAGCCCATGCCGCCGCCCAGCTCCTCGTCGTGCGCGCTGAAGCGGATGTGGAAGCCGTTCGAGTGCACTTCGGGCACGTCCGAGACCTTGAAGACGCTCTTGAAGCCGATGCCCTTCTTGCCGATGCTGCGCGAGCCCGCGTCGCCCTGTTTGGTGGACGCACCGACGTCGCATATCGCCCTGATGTTGGCCGGGGAGAAGCCCGCCTCGTTGTTGTGGAACACAATCTCGTTCCCCGCCGTGAGCGTGAACTCGCCGCTCGGCACCACGTCCGCGCCGTACGCGTTGTCGTCCGCGTTCTGCAGCAGCTCGAGCACAAAGTGCGTGTTCTCGCTGTACAGCTCGTCGCTCAGCCGCTTGAGCGCGCGCTCCAGCCGCTGCCGCTGGATGCCCAGCACGGTCCGCGCCGCCGCGTCCGCGATCTCCAGGCCCACGCCGAACTGCTGCCGTCGGAGCGTCTCCACGAACGCCTTGCAGCTCTCTTCATCGCCTTCCGTGCTTGAGATCTCGGCCGATGATGGCGCTGATGTTGTTGTATCAACGCTGCCATCACCGGTGCTTGCGGATGAGTCGAAGAAGGCTGAGATTGCCTCGCTGTTCGCCGAGACCGGCTCACTGTCAGTGCTGGTAGGCTTATCGCCGACTCGTAGAGTCGCACCGCATCGAGCCTTGTTCATCGCTCGCTTCGCGTCGTCAACCAGGTCGCCCAGCTCCTGTGTCGACCAAGCGCTTCGCTGGTTATCCGACAGTCGTAGTGCTCCCCGCTGCTCCAGCATCATCAGCGCCGCTCGCTCCGCATCACTCGCAGTCGCGCGCCACAACATCTCGCCGAATACGGACACAGTACTAGACGCCGACGCCGATGCCGACGTCGAGACTGCTGGCTGCAACAGATCACACACGAGCGGTCGAAAGTCGACAGGAGTGCACGCCAAGACATCCAACGCGAGTCGACACGCCGCGCGTCCGTCTTGTCCTCGCTTCCCCTCCCTCTCGACCGCAGCTGCTATCAGCGAGCGCATGTGAACCTGCACGAGCTGCAAAGGAAAGTCGCCGCCTCCACAAGTCACAAAGAGCGACACGAGCGTCGTCGCGACGAACCGCGCGGACACTGGCGCTGATCCGGCGGCCGCGTCTCTAGCATGGCGCTCCAGATCCGACGCTGATGCGCTCTCCTTGAGCCGGATGAGGTCGCAGTTCCGACAGGCCACGAAGACCAACGAGGACGTCTGAGCCAGGGATGGAGGCCGAGAGCGAGCCGCATGATCAACTAGGATCATCTCATGCGAGCGCACGAACGAGCGCAGCGAGCCGAGCGCCGGCGCGAACTGCTCGCGCCAGTTCGTGAACTGAGCCACATCCACAACCACACAGGGGCACGCGAGCACGAGCTCCACCGCCTGCTGTGTGAGCAGTCGCAAGCGGTCCGACGCACCTGATTGGGCGGCTTCGACCTCGCTTGACTGGATCAGCAGCGGCTCGCCGATGCTCTCGGTCAGAGCGAGCGCGTTCGAGTACTTGAGGAGGTTGGAACCCGTCGCTCCACTGCTCCTTGGCTTGGTATATGGCTCGGTACTTGAGTTCAAAGCCGCGAGGACGCCACCAAGCCCGCCGACGCCCAGCGCTTCGAACGAGGTGCAGCCGAACTCGACGCAGACTCGCTGCTCGATCCACTTCAGACGACTGTCGACTGCAGCGGACGTCAATGAAGCCGACGACGAGATGGAGCGCTGGCATTGGGCCACAAACTCCATCACCGCCTCGCGCGATGGCAGCAAGTCCGTCTCTCGACTTAGCGCAACTGCAGCGTCCTCGTCCACAAGCCGAGCGTGGTCCAAGAACTGAAGCCACTCAGTCGCGTCGTTGCCTTCTTCGCCCGAGCCCAGAGCGTCCAACACTTGCAGCAGCGACTTGGCGCTGCCGTTCTCCATCTCCGCGCCGTCTCGAAGAGGCCAACGCTCCCCAAACGACTGCAGTGCCAGCGTCTCCACGATCACCAATCGCTCCAGAAGCTGCCTTCCCGTCTGGACAGACTCGGCATTCACATGCTCGCTCAGCAACGCGTCAAGCTCGCGCTTCAGCTCAGCCATTGACGCCGTCGCCTTGGAAGCCAAGTCCATTGTCCGCTCCGTCGACAAGTCCGCAGGCTTCTTGCTTGATTGCTCTGTTTGACTGGGCGGATTGACCACCGCAACAACGCCGTCCTTCTCGTCGTCCGAGACGGCGTGGCACTCGCATTGACAAGCGCAGCGGCACGCGTCCTTGCCGACGCAGCAGCAGTCGCACTCTTCCCCCTCGTCACTGGCATCTTCAGCACCACGAGTGGAAGCGCTCGGCTTCTTCCCGTCGTCTCCTTCCCCGCCACCAGCCGGGAGCTTGTCGTCGCTGAGCAGCAGCGCGTGGATCTTGGCCATGATGCCGCAGAGCACCCACGTGACGACCTTGAGCCGCGAGTGGTGCTTGCTCTGCGGCGACGAGATGAGAAAGCGCGTCATCTGGTTGCGGATCTTGAGGTCCGTCTCGGCGATCGCCTGCGACGAGATGGGCCGCCAGTGCAGCTGTTTCTGGTTCAGCTGCTCTCTCTGCGCGCGCTCCAGGCTCGCGGCCTTGCGGCGCAGCACGTTGTCCAGATACACGTCCACTTCAGTCACGCGGTTGAGCAGGTCAAGCGACAGCGACGACACGGACGCCAACACCGCCGTCGATGGCAAATTAGCCCTGCTTCGAGACACCGTGTGGCCTTCTCCCTGGCCCTGTTGCCGCTCTTGCTGCGCGCTGAGCAGCGCGTCCAACGCCTGCCGTCGGTTCTCGACGCTGAACTTGTCCTTGGTCAGCTGGAAGACCTTGTCGGCCACGCCCTTGTGGAACTCCTGCTCGATCGCCTTGAGCTCCTTCATCTCGTGGTTGCCCACGCGCCGCAGCATGCCCACGTACAGGCCGAAGCCGGCCGGGTCGATCAGCACGCCCATGGCCTCGGTGCGCGGCTGGCGGTACTGCTGCGCGAGGTACTGCAGGAACTCGGGTAGCTCGACGTGTGCTCCTCCTCGGCGGAAGACGTCGCGGCCCAGCAGCGTCTCGAACTGCTGCAGGTGCGTGAGCACGTCGCGCGTCGACACGTTCGGCATGGCCACAGGTCCGTGGTACAGCGTCTGTACGGCTTCAGTGTGCAGGAACGAGTTGCCGAGACGCAGGTCGGCGAAAGAGCGGACGCCCTCGTGCTGTAAGAAGGAGGCGTGGCACTCGGACAGCGTGTTGACGCGCCGGCTGTGCACGAAGCACGCCACGAAGGTCCACACGCGCTGCGCCACGAGCTGTAGCTGTCGTAACGCAGGAAATTGCAGCGCGCTCGTGCCGCCAGACACTTCCTCGAACGACGCGGCGCCTGCGGTGACAGCAACTCCGTCAGAACGCTGACAGTGGCGCTGAGTATGGGATGAGGAACGCACCAAAGTGAGCGCAGACAGCCTGTACAACAGCTGAAAGCGTCAGCGCGTTGGGCGGAGCCGATGGATGCGATCTGCTGGCACGGAAGGCCTCCACGAACGCCGCGATCTCCCCCGGTGACGCGCGCGCAGTCGGCGGCAATGGCGGTGGCTGCTGCTGCTGCTGCTGCTGCTGTTGGAAAGACTGAGGCGGCTGCTGCTGTTGCGCGAACGCCTGGGACGCGTAAGGCGGCTGGTGGGGCGGCTGAGGCGGTGGCCAGGCGCGTGGGGGGCCGCGGGGCGGCGCACGACCGCGGCGTCCGCGCATGATGGCGGTCGTCAGGTGCGTCAGTCTCGAAGTGATCTGTTGGTCGCCGTAAAAACGGACGAGGACTGGAGGCCATTCTGCGATCATCCATTGGCTAAAATTGGCGCATTACCCGTTTCATTTGGATTTCTAGCTAATCAGCATTTAGTATGTGGCGAAGAGTGTTTGTTGACCAAGTTGCCGTTGACCGCTCGATGAGAGAGAGACCTACATGCTGCTGCCCCTGGCGGTGCTCGTGCCCCGTGCGGCAGCGCCAGACGTATGCTACGGCGAGGTGTACACCATAAACTACTGGCTGAGTCGCTGGGAAGTCGCTCGCTCGGCTAGATGGAGGCGGTGCGGCCCGCGTTGTGGTGCTTCGGCTGGTGGAACGAGCAGAAGTCGCCCGTCTCGAGCGCCACGCGCGCGCAGTTCCGCTCGCAGCACCGCTTGACTGCCGCAGCCACCGTATGATATTTGTCAGTTCGGACTTGATGTCGGCGCGTTAATGTCGACCGCGAGGGGTCCGACGCACCTCCGCCGTGCATCCAGCACAGCCCCAGGCGCTTGCCTGGCTGCGAGCACCAGCCCACGCGGCACACTGCCTGGTGCTTCGGCGGGCTGCTTGTGCTTGCAGTCACCGTCGCGGCTCGCTGCGGCTCCTGCATCGAATGCCGAGATGTGAGTCCATTCGCAGGTAGCATTCATAATCAACACAGACTTGGCGCAGCTCACCGAAGGGACTGGAGGCAGCGGAGGTGTTGCGGCGGCTGGCTTGTCCTCCAGAGCCGCTTGAGCTGCCAGAGAAGCCGGCGAGCCGTTGCTACTGGCCGTGTGCAGCGGAGGTCGAGGCGGCTCGCAGGGCGACGTCTCGGCGGGTACAGGGATGCTGGGCCGCTTCCGCTTCGCGTGGGGCTCCAGATCGAGCCACTTAGAGCTCGAGGGCACCGTTGCCATCGCCATCGCGTCGATCTGCGAGCGAGTGGCGACCATCGCTCTCGCCAGTGGCGAGCCGTCGTCGTCTTCATCCGACGCTGTCGACGAAGGAGACTGTGAATCTGGCATCCTAGCTGGGCGGTAATGCCTGGTCGTCTCTACCGGTCTCTGTTGTCGACCCACAGCGGCCTCCGCCGTCCGTCGCCGCTTCTGATGGGGCTGCCACTGCAAAGCATCGACCGGCTGGCTCACATCTACCGCTTGGGCCTCCTCCGGACCACTACGCGTCCACTGATCCGGTCCAAACCCCACTGGGTACGACTGCCTCTGCTCCTCAAGTGTCTGAGCCGCCGCGGCCGGCGCCTGGCGGTAGTCTGCCCTTAAATGGACGCCAGTCGACTGCGGACGGTGCTCTGGGGGCCTGAACGACTGCGCGAGAAGCCACGATCCGCCCGTCTGGACGGCAGCTGATCCGTTCGATGACTGCTGGGCCTGTTGCAGGTCAAAGTCCGCCGGCAGCGCCACGAGAATGTCCTGGATCGACGGCGACTGCACGCTCTCGACGGTATCTAAAACGACAGCGACCGACTCGGTTATAACTCGCCGCATCCGTCACGAGCATGACCAACGCCGGGTGAAATCAGAGCGGCACCTGTGCGCTGGCCAACCGGGCGATTGATGCGCAGACCAAAGCTCTGGACTCCTGGGTCTCCTCGCTCTCCGCCCCGCTCTCCGCCTCGGCCTCCGCCTCGGCCTCCATCCGCGCGGCGGCCGGCCTGGGGCTCCATCTTCCTGCGGTCGGGCGGCGGTCGTCCAATCCAGCAGCAGTCGGACCCCGAGGTCGGCCTTTCGGTTGTGTTCCGATCGGCAGTCGGCTGCTTGGCCCCGTGTTTATGCGTTTGATTTCGAATTTGAAGTCCGCTTGCCTCGCGTCCAGTATGCACTTGCAGTGCGGCTCCAGATCAATTGACGAATGACGGAGAGATCACGTCCAGCGTAACCGCACGATGTGACACCTGCCACCTCCTCCTGTCCATGAATGCCAATACCATTCCAATCGCTTCGAGGCGTCCGCTACTCCACAGACCCACGACTTCTTAGACAGACGCCTGGTGTGTCGGTCTACTGCTGGTCGCCCTTGGCGGCGGCGCTCTTGACCTCGAGGTAGGCCCACTTGACCCAGGGCAGCAGCGCCTCGAGGTCCCTCGTCTCGACCGTGGCGCCGCACCAGATGCGCAGCCCGGGCGGCGCGTCGCGGTACGAGCCAATGTCGACGGCCACATTCTCGCGCTCGAGCAGCGCCTGCACCTGCTTGACCTCCTGCTTGGTCACGTTCTCGAGCTGCAGACAGACCGACGTGTTGGACCGGATGCGCTCGTCCGCCGCCAGGAACTTGATCCAGCGCGAGTTGTCCTCCACGAAGCGCTCGACGACCGCCAGGTTGCGCTGCGAGATGCGCACGAGCCCGTCCAGCCCGCCCTCGCTCTCGGCCCAGCGCAGCGCGTCCAGGTAGTCCTCGACGCACAGCATGGACGGCGTGTTGATCGTGCTGCCCTCGAAGATGCCGGCCAGCAGCTTGCCCGTCCCCGCGTTCGCCAGCCGGAAGACCTTGGGCATGGCGCGCGTCGCAGGCGGCGGTGTCATCTCGAGACGCTCGACGGCGCGCGGACTCAGGATCAGCATGCCGTGGCCGCCCTCGCCGCCCAGCACCTTCTGCCAGCTGAAGGTGCACACGTCGATCTTGTCCCACGGCATGTGCATGGCGAACGCGGCCGACGTGGCGTCGTTGAAGACGAGACCGGTCCGGTCGGAAGCGATCCAGTCGCCGTCGGGCACGCGCACACCGCTCGTCGTGCCGTTCCACGTGAAGAGCACGTCGTGGTCGAAGTTGACCTGCGAGAGGTCCGGCAGCTGCCCAAACGGCGCCGAGTACTCGTTGACAGGCACGTCCAGCGACAGCTCGGTCGTCACGTCCTTGAACCACTGCTTGCCGAACGTCTCCCAGTAGCACACGTCCACGGGTCGAGAGCCCAGCAGGTTCCACATGGCCATCTCGAACGCGCCAGTGTCGGACGCTGGCACGATGCCCACGAGGTAGTCGTCCGGCAGCTTGAGCACCTTCTTGGTGCGCTCGATCGCCTCCTCCAGCAGCCCCTTGCCGAGCACGGACCGGTGGCTGCGGCCCAGCGCCACCTCCGAGATCTTGGACAAAGAGTACCCCGGCCGCTTCTTGCACGGCCCCGAGCCAAAGTTGGGCGACGAAGGCTTTGTCGCCGGCTTCGGGTGGCGCACGACCGTCACCGAGGCCTCCGTCGAGCCGTCCGCTGCCGTGTCAGCCGCCGCCTGGTCCTCATCTCCGACGCTACTCGAGGGCTTGAGCAGCTTGGCCCACCAACTGTTGGGCCGCGCGCCGGCGTTGAGCTCCAGCAGGTGCAGGCGCCGCAGGTTGGAGAGCAGCCCGAGGTCCTCGAGCTCGCGCACGACGTGGTCCGGGATGGCCTCGTCCACGTTGAGCACGCCGACGGCGACGGCGCCTTCCTGCTCGCGCGCGAGCCCGAAGCAGCCGATGTTGATCTCGTGCTTGGCCAGCACGGCCGTGACGGCGTGCAGCACGCCGGGCGCGTCGCGGTTCTTGAAGATGAGCATCGAGCCGCTGGGCAGCACGTCCATGGGCTGGTCGTCGAACGCCACGAGGCGCAGCTGGTTCTTGCCGATGACCGTGCCCGTGATCTTGCGCGTCACACCGCCCTCCTTCTCGAACACGACCGTGAGCAGGTCGGCGAACGAGCTGCTCGAGTTGCGCACCTCGTCGTGCCGCTGCTCGACCGTCTGGATGCCCATGGCGTCCGCCAGCGCGCGCACGTTGGCGAACGTTACCTCCTCCTCGAGCATGTGCGACAGCAGTCCCTTGAGCACGCCCGTGACGATCTCGCCCGACAGCTCGGGCGACGACGTCACGGTCCGGCCCTCGGAGATAACGACGATGCGCTGCAGCCGCTTCTCGCTCAGCAGCTGCGCCTGCAGACTGCCGAGCTTCTCGGCGAGCGATAGGAACGGCCGGTGCGCCTCGCGCTTGCCAAAGTCGATGTTCGGAGCATTCACGACGCCCGAGAACGACTTGCCCGCGATGGCGTCCCCCACCTTGTACGCCAGGTCCTGCGCCACCTTGCGCTGCGCGTCCGCCGTCAGCGCGCCTATGTGCGGCGTCACGACCACGCGCTCGTGCTGCACGAGCTGGTTCCACGTGTCCAGCTGCGGCGCCGTCATGGTCTCGGGCGTCGGGTGGATGTCGAAGGCCACGCCGGCCACCTTGCCGCTGCCCAGCGCGCCGAGCAGCGCCTCGTGGTCGATGAGCCCGGCCCGAGCGCCGTTGATCAGCCGCACGCCGTCCTTGCAGAGCGCGAGCCGCGCGGCGCTCACCAGGTGCCTCGTGCTCGCGTTCAGCGGCACGTGCAACGAGATGTAGTCGCTGCGCGAGAAGAGCTCGGCCAGCGCCACGGGCTCGAGGCCGCGCGCCTTGGCGCTCGCGTCCGACAGGATCGGGTCGTAGCCGATCACGTTCATGCCCAGCGCGTTGCAGCGCGCCGCCACCTCGCGCCCGATGCGGCCCAGACCCACGATGCCGATCGTCTTGCCGTGGATGTGCGACGCGCGCGCAGGTGGCAGCGCGGCATCAGAAGCTTCGCCAAGGCGGGAGACGGTGGACAGCAGCCCGAGTGTGAGCTCCGCCGCCGAGATCGTGTTGCCGCTCGGCGTGTTGAGCACCAGCACGCCCTGCTTGGTGGCCGAGACAACGTCGATGTTGTCCACGCCCGTGCCGGCGCGCCCGATGAGCTGCAGCCGGCCGCCCGCCGCGTCCAGCACAGCGCGGTCCACCTTGGTGGCCGAGCGCACGACCAGCACGTCGTAGTCGGCCACTTGCGCCACCAGCTCGGCGTGCGTCAGCGGCGCGTCCACCGCCGTCACCTCGTGGCCGGCCGCGCGCAGCAGCTCGGGGCACACGGACGCGATCGGGTCGCTGCACAGCACGCGCGCCATCATGGCCAGCGGCGCGCGAGAGTGCACCTGGTGCTGCTGGCCACGCACAGCCGCGCGCAGCACGCGGCGGCCTAGAGTCTGCCCAAGCATGCGGAAAG
This sequence comes from Phytopythium montanum, assembly GCA_023338065.1. Taxonomy (NCBI): domain Eukaryota; phylum Oomycota; class Peronosporomycetes; order Pythiales; family Pythiaceae; genus Phytopythium; species Phytopythium montanum. Next base: position 43,966 of record JAADXY010000105.1, read on the forward strand.
GGTGGGGCGGGAGCCTAAGGCAGGGCCTGGGGAGGAGGGGAGTGGCGGCGGCGAGAGCGCGAGCCGATTGTTGGGTGGAGCTTCAGCGCCAACACGTCCTGCGTCGTGAACACCACGGTAGAGGTGCGCATTCAGGATATGCTCATTTGGATATAATTTGTTTAAGATGTGCATTAGTTCTCAAAGGTTTAGTTAAATTTATTCCATGTGATGAATATATTGATCGTGGTATAGTATTGGCATATGCAGGTGGTGAAAATCCTTGCTGAGGTCGAAACGCGGTGCCGCCACAGGATTTTACACCGTGTTTGGCCAAGCGACCCGAGACAATAATTACTGGTTTTGTACCGGTATTTCGTGGACGAAGTCGAAGTTGCAGGATTGACATCGCAAACGAGGAAGATCGCACATCGCCATGCAATGACAAGCCATCGTCTTCCCGCGCCGTCACAACCGCGACCTGAGAGGCATCACCTTCAAGACACTCGAGTTCCCACTCTCCACCTGGAGCTCCCGCATCCAAGCGGAGCCGCCGCATCAATTCGGAGTGGTTTCAACGCGAGGTCCTTGGCCCTCAACCTGTCGACCACCTGCTGCCGTCCTCGTTCCCGTGTTCGGTCTCGACGGCGAGGCACGATTCGGTGCGGAAGAGTGGCCTGCAGTCGACGTGGCGGCGGATGTGGCCGTCCATTACCAACGCCTTCACCGTCTAAGGCCTGGAGACAAGTGAGTGCCATGGTTTTGAACAATCTGCGCCTCATGGCTTGCTTGCGACCTCATGGACAGCGACCGTGACTCGGCTCGATCACTGCCGTCGGCCGTCTGCGATCGCTCTTGGCAAGCGAGCAGCACAGCCACACAGTGAATGTTGCCGCATTCGTTCGACGAGCACGTAGGTGATCGCTGCCTAGTGTCGCACGCGTGCATGCAGTCGTACCGCCTGAAGCCTGAAGACAAGCGGCCGCTCGTCTCCTCACAGCCAAACAACCAGCCACCCGACGATCGGGCGGCGAAACTTGTGGACGGCAGCGGTCGGTGCTCGCTCGGCGCGCCAAATTTTCCTGGCGCAGTGGATTTCGAGATGGATGTCGCGCCAAGCCAGGCGACCGGCGAAGCCCGCGTCTTCGCGTCGTCTCCGTGGGTCTCGCTTGCCGCTCGCCACCTCGGCGATTAGTCCGCTGCATGCGTTCGCTTCGACAGGCAGTTGATGTGCTGCATTGGAGCGGGTCAACCTGTCAAGCCGCGCCTTGAAGATGCCGAATTGCTTGCGGTGTGTAACCGGTTGAACGCCACATCCGACTGCTTCGAGGTGGTCAACTGGTTGACGATGGGCCTGGGCTATGGACGCATCGCCCCATCAACTGAATGGCGGAGCGCGGCGCAAATCACGCGGCGCTTCAACTGCTGCGGGAAGTAATCGTCGAAAGCTTGAGCCGATGCCGCATCGGAGCCTCTCTTTGTTGGTCGCCGACCTGCGTGTGACCTCGAGTTGTGAACCCCGCGTCAACGAACGCACCTGCCCATCCTTGGCGTCGCTGCGTGCAAACCGGACATGAGCCAGCGCGAGGAGACCACGTTGTGACTGTTGAAGCTGCGGCAGCGCTGCCACGCTCGACTTGTGGCTGGGGCTCGCCGTCAATGAGCAACCAGTCGACCGGCCGACCAACGGACGAACACATCGTCCCCCGAAGTGGACTGCAGTTCACGACTGCCGCGCAGCCTCTTCTGCTCGAGGGCGGACCATGCCGGCCCACTGTTCCGCGCGCTTCAAAGTTGCAAACGCTCGAGGCACCGAAGGGCTGCGCGTCTTGTCGACCATCAACTGAGCAGCGCACGACCGATTTCGAGGTGTCAAAAGCGCTGGATTGCTTGAGCAGAACGGACCGCTAACGTGACGCCGACTAGCTGGCAGTGAGCCGCCATCAAGGAGCGCCGCGCTGAATGGTGGCGGCAGACAGACAGAGACCGTGCGCCGGACTAAACACGCCGCGACGACCCTCGCACCCAAGTTGGTCGCCTTCCCGCCGGCCCAGAGACCTCAAGTCGCAGACCAAGAGCCTGTCAGTGATGGCGTGAACTTCAAGGAACCTCCAGTCAAACCGATTATTCGTCTGCAGCCGAGCAAGTCGCTCCGCCACCACCTGTCGGGGCAAAACAAGCTGCGAACAATCCGGAGGGCCAGCAAGTCGCGAGTTGTCGCCGTGACGACTCCTTTTCCTCCTGCTGTTGTCAGCGCCGCGCTCACCAGGCCGCCGGCTCGACTGTCACCGACAGCGCCGCCTCCTTTACGGAGGGGACACGACGAGTGACCTCAGACGGCATCAGAATACAAAATCCAAGTGTAAACCTCTGTACGAGAGCGGATTGTTCACGCAAAGCGCGAAAGTGGCGAAAGTGCAAGAGTGCAGTGACCGTACCACGGTAACATGACGTCTGAAAAAAATAATAGATCCAGTTCTTATTCGAACGTGACGTGCCCGTTCTCTGCACCCTATTGTACGCAAGTTAGAGCCCCCGGTGTTGTCAAACACGGGGCGAAAATCGTTCTAAAAATTCAGCGCGAAACGTCAGAGCGTTGACTCAGTCCTGCTCCTCCCAAGGGCGGACCAACTCGCCACATACAAAACCCAAGTGGTTCACATCCCTCATCGCGTCGGCACTATTGGCACCGCCACCGCCACCGCCACCTCAAAGCGCTTGCAGGCGTCTGCGTCGCCCTTCCTTCCGCTCACCCCGCCAAAGCCACACGCTCCTCTACTCGCGAACGAAAACGTCCGGGGATCCGTCCAGCGCCGCGAACAGTACGTGCGGCGTGCGGCCAGCCCTTGTCTGTGCTTTTCCCCCGCGCCAAAGCTCCAGTTCCCGTGTTGTGCCCTTGTCCGTCAAGGCGGACCTCAAGGCCGACGGCCCACGCCTGTCACCGAGTCCGACGCCCGCAGGTCTGGATCTCCAGCGCATAGAGCCGTGACGCACGGGAAGCTCTTTCGTTCTCGCCGGTCTCTGTCAAGAGACCGATGCGACTCGGCGCGCGACTGTACAACTGTACTAACCTCTCGGGTAGAGTAGAGCCCCGAGTCGGACCAAGTCCGGGTCGAGTACGAGTCTCCCGGTCATTTGAGAACTTGCGCTGCGCGTCCCACGACCGCACGCAGCTCCGATCTCTTCTTTCGACCTCCTCGGAGCGAGAAAGAGAGATACAAAGCGCTCTTAGCTCTTCCCCTCGCGCTCTCACGGCGTGATCGGAATCCTAAGCCCACGACTCAGCGTCGTACCGCCCTCAGCACCACCTCCCGCAGGTCCAATCGCTCCCTCCTCCTCCACCCCCTCAACACCCCAAACTCGACCCCACCCAGCGATCAACTAGACCAGCCACGTGCTACCCACCACCCCCAACTCGCGCCGACGCAGGTCGGATGTCCGTGAGTACGCTCCCCGCCCTCGTCCCCGTCGCCGGCGCCCGCCACGACCAGCCCGCGGCCTTCTTCTCCTCCCCCTCCTTCCCCCTCTACGCCCCTCAACAGCAGCCCAACTACACGCACCCGTCCCATTGGCAGGACCGGGTCTCTTACAACCCCACCAGCGTCTTCCTCCGACCGCTAACAGGCTCTGACTACGCCCAAGGGGCTAACGCCCTCAAGGCCATGGCGGTACCGCCGCCCCACCGCAACGACATGCGCTTTGCAAGCGCCGAGCAAGACGAGAACCGCGACGACGGCAACCAGTTCGCGAGCGGCATGGCGGCCATGAGTCTGCGCTTCATCGTCAACGACATGGACGGCCGAGAGGCGTCCAATACCACCAACCAGTCGGGCGAGGAGGCCAAGCCGCTGGTGTCCGACGCGTCCATGGCGTCCGACGACGATGAGAGCGGCGACGACCGCAGCAGCACGTGCAGCAGCCAGCAGAGCGCGGCCTTGACCCCAAGCCGACGCTCCAGTATGAGCAGCAGTCGAAGCCCGCTGGAGCTCTCGTCGCTGCTCAACACGGTGTGCGCCAAACCGGCGTGCTCGCGGGCGGTGCGCGGGCCGAGCGGCACGTTCTGCAAGTACCACAAGCAGAGCCGCTTCTGCCGCGCGGTCGGGTGCCCCAAGAGCGCCAAGACGGGCGGCTTCTGCATCTCTCACGGCGGCGGCAAGCGCTGCGCCGTGCCCGCGTGCGCCAAGAGCGCCAAGCAGGGAGGGCTGTGCATCTCCCACGGCGGCGGCAAGCGCTGCGGAGAGGCTGGCTGCACCAAGTCGGCGCTCGTCGGCGGGCTGTGCTCGGCGCATGGAGGAGGCCGCAAGTGCCAGACGCCCGCGTGCAACAAGACGGCGCTGCTGGGCGGGCTGTGCATCGCGCACGGAGGCGGGAAGCGCTGCCAGGTACAGGGCTGCGCGAGGAGCGCGGTCGGCGGCATGCTGTGCGTCTCGCACGGCGGCGGGAAGCGCTGCCAGACGCCCGGATGCAGCAAGGGAGCGGTGCGCAACGGCGTCTGCATCCGCCACGGCGCCAAGCGGGACGGTGGAGGCGCCGACACGGCGTCAGACTACGCGTCGACGTAGTGGCAAGAGGGTAAGTGAGAGGTGAGAGGGAGTGAGGGAAGACCGCTGCGTGGTTGTCGAATGGTAGCAACGACGAGCGAGGACAGGGAGAGCAAGTGACGCCAGCGATCGGCATGAATAGACAGCGTTGGATCACAACCAGGCGAGTCGTCACCTTAGCTTATGAGACCGCGAGGCGACCATCACACTGGCAAACGTCGAGTGTACCACCTCGTCAGGCGTACCGCTTGATGCGCACTTGTATGCGCTGGCGGCAAATGGGGCAGTCCTCCAGCAGCGCGCCGCACTTGGCGCACGTCTCATGGCCGCACTGGAAGACCAGGTCCTTGCGCCGGTCCTCGCAGATGGGGCACAGCAGCTCCTCGTTCATGCGCGCCAGCTCGACTTCGGCCGACGACGAGCGGCGGTCGAGCTGCACTGCGCCGGCTG
>JAADXY010000106.1:0-48761 GCA_023338065.1 Phytopythium montanum
CAGTCACCGACTGACTGTCCGACTCTAACAGAGGACTGTGTGTGGTACACACAGGCATGGTCAGAGACTTATGAGTACAGCTTGACTGTACTCAATGGGTTCAGCGGCGTACCCCGGGTACGCCACGTGTACCCCGTTACAGCCAATCTTCACCGCCACCTGGATCAAGGTCGGCATCGTGAATTTGTTGGGTTGTCGTCAGGCTGAAAGCCCACCACATGATGGGCTTTCCGTCGGATATATTTATAAATCGCTCGGCGGCTGTCCTAAAAATGACTTTTGAAACGGCTTCGCTTTTGTAAATAAGGGTACAGCCCAAATGTTTTACGGTAAATCGCAGTTGACTGTTCTAAATAGGACTGCAAATCGGCCGATTTACAAAAGATTTAGACAAAATCGGTGACTTTCACAACAAGCTGCAGGCGGACGTTATAATCAATGGTCCTCGCATCACAGCGTCGCGGCATCAGCAGACGCTGCAGACATCTTGATCAATCAGAGACTGACCGTCAGTCGCCTGCAACCACCTTCACAGCTGAAGAGAAGTTGGCAGCACCAAAGCGTTCACCTCTTGACTCACCTCTTGATGGCAAAGCCGCTCCTTCTTCTCGCAGACTTCCGTGAAGCGTCGAGGATCATGGCGAGCACTCCACTTATCCCACTCACTGCCTCCGATCACAGTTCGCAAGCAAGTTCGGATCCACTCACCTTCAACGCGGTCAACTGGACCAATTTGCATGTCTTTCCCTCGGCCTTCCGCCGATCCTCATTATAGACCGCCACGCTATCAATATCCTCGGCGAGTCCAGCGTGGCACCACCTTCCATTGCTTCCATTGCCTTCCAAGAGACACATTGCAACCTCCCGCGCGCTGGCCACTCGTCTGAAAGATCGCGGTCTGCTGCTCATTGCCTCATTGCCTCATTGCGCTCTTCATTTTCGTCTCGAGACACTAAGCGAGGCGAATGGCCTGCACGCTCGCGGTCTCCATCGAGCCGCCTCCGTCGTTCCCATGCGGCTACTCCACCATCTCGGACCCCGAGAGCGGTCGCCGCTGCATAACCACCCAGGAAGCCGCCACTTCCAGCGACAAGGGACCGCTAGCCTGTGCTGTCCGCGTGCTGACCAAGGTGGAGCGGTCGCTGCTTCGAGCGCTCGCGTTCGTCCTGTACCGCCTGAACCGCGACCACGCGCGGTACTGCGCCACGTCCGTTCTCCAGTGGTATCTACTGCTTCAGGCTCAGCTTCCCGGCTTCGCGGTCGAGTCGCTCGAGAAGGCGGCGGCGTCCGTCTCGGCCAAGGCGGACGCGTCCTTCGCCGACTTCTGGCTGTCGCTGCTCAGCCACGAGCCCAAGAAGAAGAGACCGGAGCCGATGAGTCTCGAGCCGCCGGTTGAGCAGCAAGACGAGCAGCAGCAGCACTTGCTCGCGCGGCTGTACGAGTACATTCTGGGCTTCTTCATGGACCGCTCGTCTCCATCTTCGGACGCCAAGCAGCGGCGGAATCTGACGCCATGTACGTCTCCAGTTGGCTCGAGCGGGGCTTCACGTCTTCGACACCGGCGGCGACGCCTCTCGTCCACTGATGATGAAGGCGACGACGACGACTGGTGCCGTCACAACTGGGCAAGAGACGATGAAGCCGAGGACTCAGTAGATGAAGAGAGCGCGACGCTCGAGCCGGGCTGGGCCGTCGAGTACATGGAGCAGGAGCTCAAGCTGCCGATGGCCGTGACGCGCCGCATGGCGACCATGATGCACTCGACCGTGCCGCTCAACCTGTTCCGAGCCACGGTGACGTACCCGAGCACGGACGACGACACTTTCGGCGAGGAGGACGACGACGACCGGTCGAGCAGCTGCGCGTCCGACCGCGGCCGAGGGTTTGTTGGCGCTGTAACACCCGGATCACTGCCGCCGACGCCTGTAACTCGAGACTTGCAGGCCAGAAGGATGCATCGGTACACGGTCTTCGTGCTGGACCACACGACGCACGCGCTGCAGCTGCTCGACTCCCACTGCTTCGACTAGGAGCCGACGCTCCTTGTCTTCATCGCAATACCCCAAACAAAACACGAATGAACGACTTGATCATGACGAGGAGAGTCCACCGTCCTAGACTGCCCATTGCTGGTGGTTAGTCGCGCTTTGGTCGCCACTGGGAAGTCGGTGGAGTGTCTTGGGGTGAGCGCTTGAGTGCGATCCAGACGAGGAGGACAGCCGCGATGCACGTGGACGCGAACGTCACGGAGCTCACGATTGTCTGCGACGGCAGGAAGCCGACGGGTGCGAGCACGTCTTGGATACTGATCGGGGCGTTCAGGGAGACGCGACGCCAGTGGTTCAGCTTGACGGCATCGCTTGGCTTCATGGTCGAGCCAGGCCACAAGGCCTGAAGCAACAACAGCAAGAGTGTTAGCTCACCGACGAGTGCTCAGACGTAGCGACAGTTCTCACCTCAAAGTGCTGGGCAGCAGCATCGCCGCTTGCAGTCGTTCGCTGGCTGATTCCCCTGGTTGAGATGGAGGAGATGGATGGGCAGAAGACGAACGCTTGAGGCGCCAGGAGGACAGCGGCGCGGTAGAGTTCCGTTGTTGACGGCGCCTGGTAGCGGAGGTGGATCGGGAGCTCAGCGTGTAGCTGCAGCGTTTGTGGTCTTTATACAGAGAGCAGGTGAGTTGAAGAGCACTGCCATGGACAAAGTAGGAGGGGGTACGGCCAGACGCACATGTCCATCTGTAACGCGATCACGTGCTGCGGGGACACGGACGACGGCCGCTCGATCTCAATGTGTTTCTCGAACGCCACGACCTGGAAGTGCCCGAACCGCTCGAGTCGCTGCCGTACAACCTTACAGTGAGTTCCACAGCTTCCGGTGGCTCTCTAGACAGTCAAAGTCACGTACCCGAAGCTCGTCCAGGTCAGCGTACACGGTGTGGGAGAGCGGGAGCAGTAGCAGCAGTTTGCTCTGCTCGTCTTGGCAGAAGTCCGCGTCCGAGATGTCGATGTTAAGAGCCATGCGGCGGTGGAAGCCTTCCCCTTCGACTGAGACGCTCATCGCCCCTGGTACAGTGTCGGCCTCGACTAGCAGGTCTGTTGATCCGGCGAACGAGTCTCCAGCCAACGAGACGTCTTCGTACTCGACGGTAATCACTTGCTGAAGCTGGCGAGCCGACGAGATCACCACAATTCTTGGGCTGAGAGCCACAGTGGAGACCTTGATAGTGTGGGAGGCGGTCAGGGAGATGAAGACTTGGCAGAAGGCAGCGCGCAAGTGTTCGCCCTGCTTGAAGACGGAGACGGAGGCGATTCGAGGCCGCGACACCTTTGACAGGCTGTGAGGCGTCGACCAGATCAAGCGCTCGAGTTCTGAGCGCGCTGCTGTTGCTTGACACTTCGGCGTGGCACAAAAAGCCTCGGTTGATCCGGTTTGGGTGTCGGGAAGCGGCAAAGAAGACGCGAAGCAAAGCGCTTTGGAGTGTGAAGACTGGTCTCCGGTGGCTTGGAACAGCGGCCTGACGTCGACGCTCGTCCAGGACGTGAGATCGCATGGAGATCGCGTCAGGAAGCCTGGTTATCAAGGGGTACCAGGCGTTTGAGGTTAGTTGGAAAGCATGTGTCGTTGTGGTTGACTGGATGGATACTCACCGCGTTGGAGCTGCAGCGCCGCTGTCATCCCAGGCAGCGCTTGCTCCATCAGCTGGCGCACGCTCTCCTCGACTTGCAGGTGCAACTGGTCCACTTGTACGTGATCTTGGCCGACAGGAGGGTGTTCATGGAGCGCCTCGACCTGCAGGTGGATCCCCACGACGTCTGCGTGCGAGAAGACGCTGGAGGAGGCGAGGACGCGGCGGAACGTGGAGCTGCTGGCGCTGTCGGACTCGGGGATCCAGTCGATCTGTTCGTTGAGGACAAGTCAGTCAAGTGCTAGCAGATCTTGATAGCGTTGCGGTAACCTAGTGAGCGCGGACCTTGACGGAGCGGACGAGTGGGTGGAGCGTAGTCTGAGTGGCGGGAAGTCAGAGACTAGTCGAGGACGAGCGGGAGGCTCGTGCTGTACGCACCTGCAGCGCTACGAGCGGCGTCTGCGCCGAGTAGACGGAGAGGACGCCGCCTTCCTGAGCCTGGGCATGTACCACGCCGTCTGGAGCGAGCAATCCAGCAACATTGTCAAAATGTGACGCCTTGCTCCATGGTTCAGGGACGCGCGTGCCTTGGATATAGTGCGTTAGCGAGCCGTTCAGACTCGCCGGCCACACGGAGAGCGTCGCTGTTGGCGGGGCAGAGGAGGCGGGCGACTCAGAGGTGGCGGTGCCGCCCGCTAGCATCAGCAGCGCGAGCGTGAGGCGCGGCGTCATCGTCGAGGTCTGCATGCAGGATGACAAGGTTTCGAGGGCTGCTAGGATTGTTTGACTTGTTTTCAGTATGTCCAACGCTAAGTACGGTTTTGTTTGCTTGGGCGATTGAAGCTTTTCATGGCGACTTCGGGTGAGGCAAGCGGTGGGGATGACGTGGAGCGTCTAGAGGCACTGGAGGAGGCGGGAGAGGACCATTGGGTGTCGTCGGAGGTGCAGGGGGAGCTGCGGCGTGGTCTCCCATGTCGCCCCCGTCTTTGGGCGGTGAGTATCAGCCAGTTCACGACCTTGTTGACATGGCGTCGATTGATGATGGTGTTGATTGTCTTCATGCAGGACAAAGCCGACGAGCTCGAGCTCGTGAGCATTCGCAGGCGGTGCACAGGTAACGACCGTCTGCTCGTAGACGAGGACGGAGATCTGGACCCGCCGCGCACCAAGAAGCCGCGACGGTCGAGGAGCAAGAGCAGTGAAGGCAGGCGCAAACGAGTGGCGACCGAACTTGATGATCTGGGTGAGAACGACTGCCTGCAGCTTTGGGTGCGGCCGCGGACGTCCTGGCGAGTCGCCGGCGCGCAGATCTGGCGCGCGGCGCTGCTGCTCGCCGAGTTTATCGCCGCCAAGCCGGTGCGTTGGCGAGGAACTAAAGCACAAAGGTCACTCGCGCTCTCATGTTCTCCCAACGCAACGTCCGTCACTGTCGACAGGAGATGTTCACGGACGCGACGGTGCTGGAGCTCGGCTGTGGTGTTGGTGAGAGCGCTGCATGCAGCAGGTGCTCACCGCTTGAAGACTGACTGCTGTGGGCTCTTCGTTCCATTCGTGATGACCCAGGTCTGGCGTCGATTGCAGCTTCACGAACAGCGCGGCGTGTGTTTGCGACCGACGGCGACGTCCAGGCACTCGCTCTCGCACAGAAGAACGTGGCGCAGAACTGCAGGCGGTCAGGCTCTCAAGAGACTGTCGTGGTCTCCAGCGCGTCAGCCACTGCCATCGGTCGAGCCTGCACCCCGCAGCTTCGCGTGCTCAACTGGGCGGCTTCTGCTCTGCCTTGGCGTGTTCTAGTTCCTGACGCGAGGGCAGCAGCTTCCACTCCGACAGCCTTCGCATGGACTCAAGAGGACGCGGGCGCGCTGGCCCAGCTCCGCGTCGTCATCGCCAGGTGTGCTGGAGTACAAGGCGTCCGTAAGCGAGCCCAGTGACTGACGCCGGGCTGCTTCGCTTGCCGCTCGCTCAGTGACGTTCTGTACGATGGGGACACGGCGCGCGTCTTCATGGCTGCCTTGAGACGTGTCTTGCTGATTTCCACCGACAATGTCACGACGGTCGTGGCAGTCGAGCGACGCCCAGTGTTCGCTGCCTCGACCATGAGTATCGTGTCTCTTGGCTACGACACCTTCCACGCCCAGTTGTGTCTGCACCGCGGAGCCCACGAGGTCGTTGCCGTCGGTCCCAATCGCGTCAAGTGCCGCGAGTGCTCATCATCCGCCTTAGGTACGAACCACCAGCAGAATGGAGGCTGCTTGGCTCGGTTCACGGCACGCGAGTATCCCGTGAGTGACGTCCCTCACGTCCTCGACTACGATCGGCCGTCGACGCTTGAGCTCTGGATCATTGACGCCGTCGTCGTTGAATAGAGTCGATGGACGACTGGGCTCCATGTGCACACTGTCACTGGCCGTCGGAGCGCACGGGTACGCCGGTGCTCCGCGCCGTGAAGGTGCGCGCGATGGACTCACGTAGACCCTCAGCCAAGTTGCCACCGCGTGAGCGAACCGCCGGTAGAAGACACGTGGAGTCGCCCCTTTCGTTGCGGAGCCACTGCTTGATGTGTCCGTCGAGCCGCTTGAAGCCATCGAGCGACGTGAGCTCCAACCGAGCTTCCAGCCGCCCTCGGATGTCGTCTTGGCTAGTGTTGGCGCGTTGCAGCTTGGGTCCAGCCCCGCTACTTGCTGGGCTCTCTGGTCGCCGTGGAACGCCTCTAGGGTCACGTAACTTGGGCGTGAAGTCGCCGCTGCCGCCGCGCAATAGCCAGCTGAGTCGGTGGTGAGCGCTGGAGTGAGCGGGGTCAACGTCGGGACTGGCAGACGCGAGAGCTCGTGCGCGAGTGTTGTAGTCCGTCTCGATGCGCAGACTCCAAGTGCGCAGGAACATGGCTCCTTTCTCGACTTGCGCGGCCGCGATCTCGTTCATACGCACGCCCGGGCGGAGGATGAACTCGCTGTTGACAACATTGAGCGGCTATAGGTCAGACACATGGCATGCGGCTGAGTAGCAGAGTAGACCGAGCTGGACGCACTGAATGACGACGGAGATGCACTTGTCGAGCAGCCTGGGGAAGAGGTAGAGACGCGAGGGCGACGGCGCCTCGACGAAGCGCTTGGCGACTGGATCCAGGACTTGAAGCACGAGCAGCTCGACGAACTCGGTCTGTCCAAGTTACGACCGTCAGTGCAGGCGTCAAGCACGGCATCATCGAGCAGCAGCTGTCTGTCTTACCGCGGACCCTCTGGCCTTGGATACGTCCTTGCCGAGCACCGGTCGACACAGACGACCGGCGATCTGCTTGCAACGATCACAACATCACTGATCAGAATAATGCGCATGCTGTCGTCAGTCCACAGCAGACGCACCGTCTCCATGTTCTCGACGAGGCACTCGGTGAGCTCGGCGAGGCAGACGCGGTACTCGAAGAGCTCTCCTTCCAGCTCGAGGGCGATGTGGTGCACCTGAGGAATGGGGACCGCGTGGACGCTTCCAGCAGATGACGGCGCTGGCAGAGCTGCCCTTGATGACGCCAGCGACGTAGACGACGTGCTGTTCCGCGATTCGTCCTCGTTCCGCTCGATCAGTCGCGACACGTCCGCCAGCAACGCCGTGAGCCTCGAGATCACGTCGTGCTGCGCGAGCATCGTCCACAGCACCGGGTTGCTCACGACCGAGCGGCTGCTCCCGTTGCTAGCGTTGCTCCGCGCCGTGTTATCTGCAGCAGGAGCCGGGAAGACAGCGTGCTGCTGGTAGATTGACGATGGCGCGGCCGCTCCGTACCAAACGCTTCGGGTTGTCCACGTCCAAGCGAGGAACTTGCGCAGCGGCGGTAGCAGGATGGATAACAGCATCACGAACGGGTTGCCAGGGCCGTTGGAGCTTCCGCCGTCGCCGCTGAGACTGCCGATACGCCTTGTGATAGACAGCGCTTCGGCCACGACGTCGGCGACCTGGTTGCCGAGTGACAGCACGCCATCTTCGGTGAAGTCGGCACTGCCGCCGCTGAGCGTAGCTTGCGTTCTGTGGTGGATCACGCCGTGCAGCCGCGCAACCTTGCAGTAGAACCGCGTCACGAGCGACGGATCGGCCTGGCCACGAAGCAGCGGCGAGTTGTGGACGCCCTTCTTGTCGCCTGAAGCCGCTCGAGCGGGCAGTGCAGGAGACGAGCACAACTCGCAAGTGTTGCTGCCTGAGCACTCGTTGGGGCCGCTGGAGCCCTCGCTGGTGGCCTGAGCGCGCCGCTTGTGGCGCTTCTTGCCCGAGCCACTGGTGCTGCTGCCCTCGCCAGGCATCTTCATGCTGCAGCCTCAAGAAGTGGCGAGTGTTGTTGGCAATCGGCCACGGTATAAATAGTGAGCGCCACAGTGCTTGACGCCCAGAGCGCATCGAGATCGCCTGAGACGGAAAACAATCCAAAGTTAGCAGATCAGCCACAAGGGGTCAGTCGTTGCCCACCATCGTGATAGCCGTGAGCTGGCGCAGCGGTGAATGCCCTTGGACACCAGTGTTTGTTGCGGACGCCGTTTGGCGCAACAGTTCATACTTTAGCCCAGATCTGCGGCGCACGCACCACAACTCTGCTTCTTGTACACACAACCCGCACGGATGGACGGGAGTCCTCGCGCTACTCGAAGCCGAAGCCCGTAATCTCCATTTGGATCACCTGCCACACAACCAAACACACCGCGGATGTCAGTCCACCACGTCCACACGATGAAGATGACACGGTGCAGTCCAGATCGAACGTACCAGTGTCAGGTACGTCGTCAGCTCCTCCTTGGAGTCGTAGAGCGGCAGGTCGACGCGGTTGAAACACGTGTGTGCGCGGGGACACAGTCCTGCCGGGGGCGTGCCGCGCTGAACCAGCTGCAGCGTGAACGGGTGGACGAATCCACTAGCGCTGGTCAGCGCCTTGAACCCCTCGACAGGCACGCGGGTGGAGCCCGTCGCGTACTGGAGCAACCGCGCGCGCTCTTCGTCGGAGAAGGACTGAACGACTTCCCAGAACCACCAGACGACCTGGATCTCCTTCTCCATGCCGGCAGCGTCGTTCTCGCTGGCAAAGTGGCGGATCTTCGTGTTGGTCTGCCAGTCCTTGGCGTTGATGGTCGGGAGGCCGCACAGGAAGAAGTCGAGCTCTTGGTAGTCGAAGACGGCGAGGAGCGACTTGGGGATGACCTCGTACAGACCAATAAGCATGGCGCTCAGCTGGTCCGCGACCGACCCGAGCATGCGGTGGCGTAGCATGAGACCCAGGTACTCCATCTTGTTCTCGTCCGTGACGTCAATTTCCGCGCCGCCAGGCTTGAGCTCGACCATCTCTCCGTCGTCGCCCTGCACGTTGAACGTGACGCATAGCGCGTCGACGTTGTCGTTGTCGCGCATCCATGACAGGTGCTTGTGCAGCTCTTCGTCGAGGAACTCGAGGTCGGAGAACGTGATGGGGACGCCGAGGAAGTGCTTGAGGAGCGGCAGCGCCACGTGCGCCTCGAACACGAGCCCTTCCAGGATCGCCTTGCCAAACAGCCGGCCAGCGAAGCGGAAGTACTTCAGGTGGTTCTCCTGGTTCTTGCCGGACGCCGGGTTGATCCAGTAGCTGAGGTTCTCGGCGTGCGTGGTCGTGAAGAGCCCCATCTCGGAGCTGAAGAGGTCCTTGCACACCATGCCGAACCACTCGCGCAAGACACCACCAGCGTCCAGTGCTGGCTCGCCCATGTAGGCGATGTTGAGGTGTTCCGGGAGTCTGGCAGGTTCAATGTGTCCGCCGAGCTGCACGAGCGAGTCCTCGAGCGCATGCGATCGGCGGACGTCGAGGCGGAACATGGACTCGGTGTACGGCACGGCGAGGGCGGAGACCTTCTTGAGCAGCCAGCGCTTCTTCTCGCGGAAGCTCATGGACAGCACGCCCTCAAAGTCGATGTTGTCGTCCTGCAGGATGTCGTGGTGGCCGCCGTCGATGTCGATGGCGACCGAGTCCGTCTTGCGCCACGAGATCTTGCCTGCGTCGTTGAGCTCGGTGAAGAAGCCGAAGGACGCGGCGTTCTTGCGGTGCAGCTGCTCCGCCACCTCGCCGTGCAGCTGGTTCGCCTGCGGGTTCTTGGTCAGGAACGTGTTGTTGCGCAGCTTGGCGACCAGCGAGTCCGACTTGTGCAGCACCGGCGCGTGCGTCGTCGTGCGCACCCAGACGAACGCGCCGTTCGGCAGCGGCACGCGCTGCCACATGCGTCGCCGGCTGGCGCCGCGCTGCTTCTGGTTGAGTTGCATCTGGTTGAGCCGTCGGTACCGTAGCGCGCGCTGGCGGACGCTCATGGCCTGGTCAGCCGCAGCCAAAGCTGCAGCAGCCTCCGCGGCGGTCTCTGGAACGCTCTTGGAGTGGCTCAGCGCGCTGTTGTGGTCGCTGACGGAGGAGCTGGCGCGCAGCAGCGGCATGTCCGAGGACGTGAGCAGGAAGGACGTGTTATTGACCATGGTGGCGCTCAGCATGGTCGAGTTGTTGGTGAGCAGGTGCGTGGCCGCGAGCGCCGCGCCCGTGAGCAGCGAGGCCTCGACGTGCGAGCCGCAGAGCGTGCACATGTCGTGGTTCGGGTGGTTCATGTGCAGGCAGACGATGCACTGCCACTCGCTCTTGCCGTCGTCCAGCACCGTGTCGGCCAAGTTCTCGCGCAGCAGCAGGTCGCGCCCGTCGATCATGTCGATCTCGTACTCGTACTCCTCGCGCCGGCAGTAGCTCGCGCACATGATGACCAGGCAGAAGACGACGAACACGGAGCACCCGATACCGATCAGCACGCCGCCCAGCGCCGACGAGTCGTCCGCCATCCTAGTCTCCGTCGGGCGTTATCTTCGTCGGTCGTCCTTTGCCGAGACCTCCCTCGCTTTGAGAGTGACGCGCCTGATTCCGCTCCCTCTCGTTCGCGGGCGTCAACGCACCGATGGGACGCAGTCTGACACGCCAGGAACAGGGCGGGGCGGGGCGGGGAGGGGAGGGGCGAGGCGATGCGACGCGAAGCGCGGGTATGCCGGCGGCCCAGGAGACGATGGCTCGAGGTGACGGCTTGCAATGTGGACTGTCGCGGAGAAAGTGCGAAAAAATTGCCGCTTGCACCCGATTGCCGATTGTGGGCACATGGTGTGGTGCTTGATCGCGGCACGCCATGTGTTCGGGAGGAGCAGGTTTTCCGTCTGTCCGGCATGAATAGACGCTATCAGTCTGATATGTCTTGTGAGAGCCTGAAAGGCGACAGATGTAAGCGGACGTACGTTTGAGAAGAGGGTGTCTGAACCCACTTCAATTTGCATAAAATCCTGCAGGAACAAAATCAGTCAACGAGGCCATTCTCTAAAGTACGATTTGGACCAACGTGTTATAGGAACGGGGGTCCGTCCCGCACGCAGCATGCGGCCGCCGCGCTCGCCAACTGGCGCGCCGTCAAGCTGCAAGACAAGCAGCAGCAGCAGCAGTAGTTCGGCTTGTCACTGGCCAAGGCGCGCACGGCCACACGGCGCTGCATTCGGTCGAGATAAATGCCTTTTCAGGGGAGAAACCTGCTCTTCTGCGAGCCTCCACGGCCGGCTGGTATTGGTGGCGGCGTCGACAGCAAGCACGGTAAGCGGCGCCAGCAGAAGCGGAAGGGGAGACAGCCGGGCAGCGAACAGGGCACTGCGGCAGCACCAGCGCCTGCAGCGCAGAACCAGAGCCTGAAGATGAAGCAGGTACGGAGAGGGAGAGGAGAGGTTGTGTTGAAAGCGCCAGGGCTGATAGTGAGTCTCTTGGGGAATTGCAGACCGGCAGACGTTCACGCGGTCGCGGCCGGAACGCACAGTGGAGGCCGAGCACGTGGCGTGGACTGTCATGGAGCTGGCCAAGGCCACAGGTGCTCACCCACGTGTAGTGCCGTGGATGACCCCGACCACTGCTAACACCCGCTACTCTCCCGAGGCATCGAGTCGATCTTCTCGCGGAAGGGGGACAGCGGCGTGCACGCGATCCTCATCAAGTGCTTGGTGCTGGCCGAGCTCGGCGTCGTGGACATCGCCAACCGGATCGCCGCGCGGTGAAGCCCGTGTACCTGGATGGGCTGTACCCACTGGCTGTCAAGAACCCCAAGGAGTAAGTACAAGAAGCTGTGGCAGCGCGTCGTGCCGGCCCCTCCCCCAGCTCCTATGCTCTCAAGCGACGGTAATCCAGCGTTGGAGAGGCCTCCATCTCGTGCTCAACTTACCCTGGCGGCGTTCAAGCTCATCACGGACACGCTGTTGACGCACCGCAGTCTGTCGCGTCGAGTCAAGGTCTGGTCGATCATCCTCATGAACTATCTGTCTCCGTTTGCAAGAAGAAGCCGCTTGGGAGCGAAGCGAGTCCGACGCTCGCTCAGTGCAGCTCTAATGCTCCGGTGCGTACTTGGAGGTCGTAGAGTCGTCGTCGACTGTGTTCTCACGCTATGCATGCTGTGCCGTTGATCAGGCGTCAAGCTGCTCTTCTGCGTCTTCGACCGGACGGACATTGAGGAGGACGAGAGCTACGACGATGAGATCGAGTTCCACCTCACCATCGCGCTGTTCGAGTTCTTCCTGTAGCTCTTCGCACCGTTCGCGCGCACCATTCGACCCGAGAGCGTCAAGGGAGCCAAGGGAGGCACTGCCGCTCCCATGGGCGTCCTCGAAAGCTCCCAACCCGCCTTTGGACCCGCGCGAAAACTCTGGCCCATGGTCCTCGCCGGCATCGACACGCTGGACGATGTGGTCGCGTCTCGGCAGCGGTTCTCGCTCATCCTCCACGTGCGCAAAGTGTTTGAGCAGCTCGAGCAGGCGCTGCGTCAGGACGAGGAGCTCCCGCTCAAGAGCGCTTCAGCGTACGTCTCTCTTGTCTTCACTATTCCTTGTTGGACCCCATTCGAGCGCTGACCTTGCTGCGTCCCTCCTCGCAGATCGTGCGGACGTTTGTGAGGCAGGAAGCGAGCAAGAAGCGGCTGGACGAGCACGTCTCGACTCAAGTCCGTCTGCTCCACGCCGTGTCGAACTCGTTCCCGCTCCCCACAGCTTCCGTCGGGCGATGCGCACCACTCAAGGAAAAAATCGACGTGCTGCTGCGCTCAGACCCCAAGATCCTCGGCCTCAGCCTCTACGCTTTAGCACCCGCGGGCGACGACCTCGTGCGGCTCGAGCACAAGGTCGACTACCCGGGTGTGCTCGCGGAGGAGCACAACGGGTCCGTCTCGGTCTCCATCAGCCGCGCCAACTACGTCGATGTCATCCTGCAGCAGGTGCTGAGCGCCAGCCCTCGGCACCTCATGGGCGAGCTCAACGTGACGCTCATCAACGAGCCGGGCGTCGGCGTCGGCGTCGTGCACGAGTTCTTCCAGATCCTTGCTGTCGTGCTTCTTCAGCCCGGTATTCCCCCGTTCTGACGACTTGGAGACCAGGCCAGCCAGTCACGTGAGCGAGATCGCCTCGCAGTGGCTTGAGGAAGCGCGCGCGCTGTCCTCCCCTCGCAACAACAGCGATCGGAGCCACCGCAGGAACGAGCACGGAGTCTCCAAGACGGAGCAGGGCAGTCTGACGACGCTGTTCCCGCTGTCCGAGTACTTGGACGCGGCCGACACATGCCGGGATGAGCTGCGAGTCGTCCACCGCCGTCCAGTGGTGACCAGGGAAACGCTGGACGCCAAGAAGGAGAAGGGCGAGCTTTTACTCACTGCCGCAGACCTGGTGGTGAACAAGGAGCGCGACGACTCGCTCGGCAAGTTGTACTGGTGCGTCGGCCGGCTGCTGGGACTGGCGGTTCGCAACCACCAGTCGCTGAACGCTGACTTCCCGCTCGTCTTCTGGCAGTTCTTGTTCGGCCAGAAGGCGAGCTGGGAGGCCTGCTGCCGCCACAACCAAGTGTTCAAGCGCAGCCTTGAGCTGATTGTGTGTGGACCACGACTTTGCCTGTGAGCAGCGGGAGCTCCGGTTCGAGTGCACGACCGAGGTGGAAGTCAGTGTCGACCGACGGGGAGACTGTCGAGACGTCGATGGCCATGGGGATGGGGCTGCAGGCCGGCAGGGGCCAGAACACGGTGACAAACGGCAACAAGGCCGAGTACGTGCGGCTGCGCGCGCTCCAGTTCTTCTTCGCAGACGAGCGCAGCTTGTACGACAAGATCCGGCAGGGAATGGTGGAGACGATCCGGCCCGTGGACCTCGAACTGTTCCAGCCGGCCGAGCTCCAGCGAGTGGTGCGCGCACCTCTGCGTCAGTCACAACCCGAGCGTATCCTCTCTGTCCGCGGTCGTCAACTCCGCCAACCAGCGAGCGTACAAAGTCGCAGAGAACGCTGCACAGACAACAGAGGACCTGTTGAGCACCATCTCGAACGTCGAGCTGGACGACCCCATGCGCATCGGCAAGCATGGCGGCCAGTCGTACCGCGCGCAGCCGCCGACGACGTCGATCTTCAGCCTGGGGGATCGCTGGGAACAAGGGCAGCGCTCAGCGGAAGGGCAGCGACCTGCTGCAGCTCCAGCGTGAGGTGAGCGACGGACTCAGCAATGCGCTCGGCGCGTCCGAGAGAGAGGTAAAGACGTCGCTGACGGTGCCGATCAAGGACTCGACGCTGGCGCCCGAGGTGAGCGGCGGGGTGGTGTCGAGCGGCTTGGACGCCTCCAAGCCGATGAGCTGGAGCGACCCGCCGTTCAAGAAGGCGACGCCGTCGGTCCCCGAGCTGAGTCTGTGGCCAGAACTCGATAAGAAGCGGTCGCTAGACGACAGCGACATTGCCATGAGTCGCCTCGGGGGCGTCAGCAACTCGGGGCGGCCGTCGGACGAGATGCAGCTGCTACTAGCCTGCTACAGCTTAAGCGAGAGGCGTCCGCAACCTTCGGCGGGAGGCGCACTCGCGCAAGGGCTCGTAAGCGTATGTCGCGGCGCTGCGGTTCTCCAGTCAATGGTTCGCTGACGCCAGATCGGCGCTCCGTCATCGTTGGCGGCGCGCCTACGAACGGCACCAAGCTGTTGTCCGCCGACTACCAGCCTGTAACAGCGTACCAGGCGCCGTTACGCGGCCTCGCAGTCGTCGACCAGATCGCGCAGCTCGTCAAGGACGAAAGGGACCGGTTCATCACGGGCGCCGCCTCCGTCAGCTCTACCTCCGGTCACGCTGACTCCGTCCGAGACGGCTCCGCGGCCGGCGCATGCCGCCATCACGCGCTTGTCGGTTGCCAGCAATGGCAGATCGCTGCCTCGACTGCCAGCGACGTCGCTGTCACGACTACTCCGCGTACGCCACGGCGGCGCCAAGCTCCCGCAGGGAGAGGACGCGTCCGCGCGCGAAGCCTCGACGCTGGCGCTGGCGCACGGTCGTCGCGCGGATCATAGCAAGCAGCGACTCGGACGTCAGCAAGTGTTCACAGTCAATCTGGTTCGAGAGAGAGAAAAAAGCTGATTTTCCGCCAATCACACACTAACCTTGTTGGACTCCACTTGGTCAAGACATGAGCCTGCGGTGGTTTTGACCCATTATTAGCCAGCGAGCGAGAGATCGCCGCGCTGCGACGCCGGCGGCAGAGCACTCGCCCCACACCGCAACTCTCCGCCTCGCGCTCACCAGTTCACGCTCTCCTTCCTCTCCTTACTCGAAGTATGGCGGAAGTCGACGCGCAGCCGCAGCCGCAGCCGCAGCTGCTGCCGCCGCACATTGTGGTGCTCGTGCACGGGAACAACGGCTCGCCGAGCGACTTTGACGCGGTGGAGCTCGCGCTCAAGGCCAAGTTCGGCGCCGCGCAGCTGCTCGTGATCAAGTCGTGCGCCAACCACCAGAGCACGTCGCTGGGTGTCGAGATCGGCGGCACGCGGCTCGCCAAGGAGGTCGCGGACGCCGTGCTCGCGCTCGAGCGCGAGCCGAGCGTGCCGCGATACAAGCTCTCAGTCGTCGGCCACTCGCTCGGCGGGCTGTACGCGCGCTTCGCCGTCGTGCAGCTCATGGACGCGCTCAGCGCGCTCAGTGTGGATTATGTGAGCTTCGTGACCATGTGCACGCCGCATCTCGGCTCGCGCCGTGCTCGCGGGCCGTCCACCATCAAGGTTTGTTCCTAGAGGAGCTGCCTTCGAGTGGCTCGGTAACACTATGACTGACTATGTGGGTTTGCTTGCTGCCGATGTCCAGAACATTCTCCGGGTCGGCGTGCACAAGGTGTTGGCGACCAAGAAGATCTACGGCCAGACGGGCATTGACCTGCTCATGGACAGTGCGTTGCCTCCCTTCCGCATCCTATCACACGCACATTCACATTCTAACGTCGCGGTTTGGCCTCCTCACTTTGCAGCTGGTGGCAGTGTCGACGCTCCCACTGGTGGCCGATTCACCTTCTCGTCGTCACCGCCAGACAAGGACGCGGCCTTTGACGGAGCGGCCGCGACTCCGCCACGGCCGCTGCTTGAAGTGATGAGCGACCCGGACTCGGAGTTCATCCGTGCGCTCAAGCAGTTCAAGCACGGCACACTGGTGGCCATGACGGACGGTGACGTGGTCGTGCCATTCCCGTCCGCGTCCATGCGGAGCTACAGTCCGTACAGGAGCACGTTCCTCACGGAGCGGTTCGCCGACTGGCGGTGGCACGTCCGACACTCTGGATTCAAGGAAGCGTGTAGCTGCGATCCCGACCAAGCAGCCTTCGTCGAGCGCCTGGACGCTCTTGTGGACCACTCGGTCGCTGTGGACGAGCACGAGGCCGGGCTGGACGCCACGGCGGCGCCGCGCTTCCCCAGCATCGAGGGCTACGACTGCGACAACAAGCACGAGGTCGAGTTCCCGCACGCGATGCTGTGCTACCAGCAGCAGGCCAAGCGCTGGCGCCGCATCGACGTGACGGTCGAGCCTGGAGGCGTCAAGGGCAAGATGCGGCTCCACGACTGGCCGATCAACAAGATGCAGCCGCCCGGATGCCGCGCCGACGAGTTCATCGACTTGCTGTGCGATATGATCGGCATCGACCACGGCATGACGCCCGTGCCGCAAGAGACGCAAGTAGACAGTCCGTCGGCTCTGTTTGGCGGCGTCCACGGCGATAGGAAGAGCGAGGAGGCGCTGCCGACCTCGGAAGCGGGATTTGCGACCGCAAGCAGCACTTCGAGCCCGTCGAACGTGTCTAGCGACGTCGACAGCGGCGAGTTCCCGATGCTGTTCGGGTAGCCAAGTAGGTAGACTTGGAGGGAATCGTTCGGTTCAATAGCTCTCCAAATTCAAGGTGAACATACAAAGACTCCGTCACAGTAGTATGTTGCCATCACGCAGCCGTGGCGTCGTGGCAAAGAGCGGCTCGCCACTCCTCCAGCGCCTTGGCTGGCAGCTTGAACCCTTGCTGCGCGCACTTTGCCGAGGCGACGCCGCAAGCTGCTCGGACGGCGCACTCCAGCGAACACTTGGGGTTTTCAGCGCTCAATGCAGCGATCGTCGCGCCGATGAACGTGTCGCCAGCGCCGACGGACTCCACGATGACATCCAAGCGATGAGCCACGACGTGGTGGGTGGATCGGGAGGTCATGTCCAAGAAGTAGACGCCGTCAGAGCCCCATGGACAGAGGATCGCCTTCAAGTTGGCGCTCCAGTCTTCTTCCCAGTCATGAGCAAGCACTCGCTCGAAGAACTGGTCCGCAGACTGCAACGCGAGCTTCTCGCGGAGATAGTCCTTGGACACGAACGCGTAGTCCGACAGCGCCATCAGCCTAGCAGACAAACAGTTAGAGAGCCTCAACCACCGTGGAGTGAGTTCATGTGGTGGCGCGTACTTCTTGGCGACTTGCCATTGGTATCGGAGCGCCTCGACTTCGACCGACAGCGTGACCTCCGGGACCTTGCCACGGACAAACCGCATCATTTGGAGAACGACGTCCATGTTGCGTCCCTCAAAGTGAAACCAGGCTGGAGCTTGGTGGTCTTGACGCCTCGCGAGGTACTTCCCGAGCGCTTTCGCGAACACCTCGAAGCTCATGTCGGGTATCCCGCGGTGGTGCACGATGGTGCGCGACCCCGTCTGCCTGCTCGTCAGGATATACTACAAGACCCGCCGTCACTACCAGCAGCAACAGGAGCGAGTGCAAATAGTGAAGAAGCTCACGAACCGAGACTGGGAAGCTTCCGGACATGCTCGTGTCGACGAACGAGCCGTCCACTCCATAGACTTCCAGGTCTTGAAATGCCAGCGCCGCGTCTGGGTCTGTCGCTGGATCCGTCGATACGCCGAGCCACTTGCAGTGCGCGCCTAGTTGAGAGCAGACAACCAGCGCGTTCGTGCCATTCCCGCCCCTGACAGTCGAGTATGAACGTGGTCAGAGTCTGGCTGCTTTGTTCCTCCATTCATCCATTCATCCGGTCATACCTGCACTTCCTGGACGACAACGCACGCGTCTAGCCAAGTGAAGCAGTCACACTAAGCTCGATGGATCATTGCACGGCGGTCTTTTGGTCACGATGCTACCTTGGCGTCCTCTGCCATCGAGTGGGGGCGAGCATGACGCGTCAGTAAGAGCCAGGGACATGGCGGAGAGACGAGGACAGCGGACGGACCTGGCGGGTACGCGTCCACCTCGCAGATGACGTCGATGGCGGCGATGCCGACGCCTAGCACGTCCATTTCCCACCGACCGCTCGTCTTCTCACAGCTCTTCGGCTTCGTGTTGTGATATAGATCAAGAGCTTCAACGTCCCTTCTGTGTTTTGATTGGTGGAAACGATGTGTAAAACGATACGATTGGTTCATATTGCGACTCTTCACAAGTGTGGTCGTCAACATGGTGATCAAGCATTTCGATCGCAATGGAGGTGAAGGAAGCAATGTATGGAGGCGATTGATCTCGTTGGCGTCACGTGACACGGCGAGACATCAAGCCATTCGTGGCGGTGAGTGAATGGAATGGCCAAGGCGACTTGTTCGTTGGCCGTGGCAGATGCGTTATTCCCGCCAAGAATAGCTGCGTATCCTCTCGATACAAAGATGAAGTCGCTCGCTGTGAACAGGCGTGATTGGCGAGACCCTTGGTGTCTCGTCGGACCAGAACACAAGCAGTGCTGTCCATTCAGCGACAGCCTAGCGCACCAGCGCCGCTAAGCCAATCGCCAACCGCAGGCAAGCCGAGCGCCGGATGCTGATGCCCCACGCACGAAGCGCATGATGCCGTCAACGTTCACGAATGTTCGAGGTGACACCTTGAAGACGCCAAAAAGTCTCGAATGCTCTGGATAATTCGATTATTGGCCAATCCTACCGTCACTTCATGGTCATTCCAGCCAATCAAATCCTCCCAAACTCTTGTCGCACAGGTTGCCACAATCCAGCAAAAAAAGAACCGACCAGAGAAGAGAAGGCGAGAATGGCCACCTCGGACCCCATGACATTCAGCAATTCGCATCGAGTGATCCACGACGACTCCGACTACCGAAATGAGCGCGAGCAACAACCGCGGCTCCACGACGGCCCAGCCGGCGCCACAGCCAGGCGCCGAGCAACCGCAGCGCCAGGCGTTCGTCTTCTTCCTGCCGCCGCCGCCCACGGTCTGGGTGCAGTTCGGCGACGGCGTGCAGCTCGGCTTTACGCCGTCACCTGCCGCGTACCTGAGCTCCGTCCTGGGCGGCGGCTCGCCCTTTGCGCCTGGCGCTGGCGTCCAAGGCGACGACCCGATCTCCCGCGCGCTGCACGAGCTGTTCCTGCGCGGCCAGCGCGAGCAGCACGGGCCTCCGCCGACGAGCAAGCCCTTTCTGGACAGCCTGCCGGTCAAGACGTGGACTTCGGCCATGTCGGCGAGCGAGGCGCACTGCGACTGCGCCATCTGCCTCAGCGACTATGAAAAGGACGACAAGGTCATGACGCTGCCGTGCGGCCACGCCTTCCACAAGGAGTGCGGCACGCCCTGGCTCGCCGAGCACAATGTTTGCCCGACCTGCCGCTTCCAGCTGCCGACCCAGCAGAGCGAGGCCACTCAGACCACACAAGCAACCCAAGCGACACAGACGGCCGGTACGGACAACGCCCAGCCGGAGCACGAGCCCGAGCATGAGCCCGAGCATGAACCGGAGGACGAGGGCGACGCTTCCAGCCGGACAGCCGGCGTCCGACGTCCGCGCACCCTGTCGACGAGCCTGCCGGAGCGTGTCGTCCGCCAGCGCGTCGATGAGAGCTCGGCGTCCCAGTCGCCAGGTGCAGTGAACGAGGAGGAGCTGGACCTGGACAGCATGCTCGAGGAGGAGGCCGACCGGTTTATCCAGGACGAGATCCGGTGGCAGGCTCGGCCAACTGTTGCCGGCGACGACATCGACTTTGACGACGTCGATGTTGAGGAGCTGCTCCACGACTCGCAGCGCGGCAACTGAGCCACGAACGCGCCGGTCGCAGGCGCAGAACTTGTAGACTAGACCTTCTTTATCAGCGGCTCTCTGTCGTGAGCTGTAGAGTTGCAGGCCGCAGTGCGTAGCCAGCGGCCCCACCCGAGTGAGCGCATAACTTAAGCAATCGATACGTGCATTCATCACTGTCACCTTGACTTGAATAGCGTGGTCTGATCCACAACTAGTGCTCGAAGGAGACGCGTCCGACCCTATGTGGAGGGCGGCCAATGCATCATCCAGCACAGCTCTTGTTGCCGGCAGGAAGACTGCCACGGCCATACAGGAGCGACGCTAGACGAGTACGCTGAGTGGAGTCAGCTACGACTTTATGCAGGGTCGTTGGCGGTGCTCGGCAATGACGCAGGTCAGCGTCTTCAACTTCGAGGAAGTTGACCCTGCTGCCGTTCATCTGGAGCGCTCCACATCATGCTCCAGATTTCCATCTAGCTAAGTTCCTCACATAATCGAACTTAGTATTTTGCTAAGTTCGATATCCAAGCCGTCCACTTGGAGTCGTCGCCATTGATCCCGCGCGAGCCAAAGCTTCCTCCCCGGCTGCTGCTTCCTTCCTCCTTCCTCCTTCCTCCTTCCTCCCGCCCCGCTTCGCCCTCCCACCCACGCAGCATGAGCTTCCGCGGCATGAACCCGAACGCGGAGATCGTCAGCAAGTCGCAGGCGCTGATGGTCAACGTCAGCGCCGCCAAGGGCCTGCAGGGCGTGCTCAAGTCCAACCTCGGTGCGTCCTCCCTTCTCCTTCCTTTCCCTCATTTATGCCCTCCTCCTCCCCCTTTTGGACGGATCTAAAGAGTCCCCCGTACCCTCGACAGGC
This sequence comes from Phytopythium montanum, assembly GCA_023338065.1. Taxonomy (NCBI): domain Eukaryota; phylum Oomycota; class Peronosporomycetes; order Pythiales; family Pythiaceae; genus Phytopythium; species Phytopythium montanum. Next base: position 20,809 of record JAADXY010000106.1, read on the forward strand.
CCGCGTGGAACCCTCAAGATGCTGGTGGGCGGCGCCGGGCAGATCAAGCTCACCAAGGACGGCAACGTGCTGCTGCACGAGATGCAGATCCAGCACCCGACGGCCGCGCTCATCGCTCGCGCCGCCACCGCCCAGGACGACGTGACGGTGCCGACTCAAGTCGACTAGAGCGCTACAGTGGAGACGCACAGACTGACGCTTGTTCCTATGATTGCAGGGCGACGGCACGACGTCCACCGTGCTGTTCATCGGCGAGCTGCTCAAGCATGCGGAGCGCTTCCTGGCGGACGGCCTGCACCCGCGCATCCTGTCGGAGGGCTTTGAGCTGGCCAAGGACGAGGCACTGCGCGTGCTTGACTCGCTCAAGGTCGTGCGCGAGGACGTGCTCAAGGACCGCGAGCTGCTCTGTTCGGTCGCGCGCACCTCGCTGCGCACCAAGCTGGACCAGAAGGTGATGGCGGCTGCTGTATGTACCGAGCGATCTCTGAGTTTGAGGCACTGACACTGTGCTCCTCTTGGCTTGGTTCCCAGCTCGCGGACCAACTGACGGAGATCGTCACGGACGCGGTGCTCACGATCGCGCAGCCGAACCGCCCGATCGATCTGCACATGATCGAGATCATGCACGTACGTCTTCGGCTCGGTGGCTTGTTGCATTGACTCGCGACCGACTGACTGTGAACCGACTGCTCCACTACAGATGATGCACCAGTCGAGCAGTGACACGCGCTTGATCAAGGGCCTGGTGCTGGACCACGGGTCGCGGCACCCGGACATGCCGACGTCGCTGGAGAACTGCTACATCATGACGTGCAACGTGTCGCTCGAGTACGAGAAGAGCGAGGTGAACTCTGGCTTCTTCTACAACAGCGCGGAGCAGCGCGAGAAGATGGTCGAGGCCGAGCGCAAGTTTACGGACGACAAGGTGAAGCAGATCATCGAGCTCAAGCGCGAGCTGTGCACGGACGAGAACAAGAAGAGCTTCGTGATTGTCAACCAGAAGGGCATCGACCCGCTGTCGCTCGACATGCTGGCCAAGGAGGGCATCCTGGCCGTGCGCCGCGCCAAGCGCCGCAACATGGAGCGGATAACGCTGGCGTGCGGCGGCATGCCCATCAACTCGACCGAGGACATGGACGAGTCCATGCTGGGCTTCGCCGGCAAGGTGTACGAGCAGACGCTGGGCGAGGAGCGGTACACGTTTATCGAGGACGTGCAGCAGCCCAAGTCGTGCTCGATCTTGATCAAGGGCCCGAACGAGCACACGATCGCGCAGATCAAGGACGCCGTGCGCGACGGCATCCGCGCGGTCAACAACGCGATCGAGGACAAGGGCGTCGTGCCCGGGGCCGGCGCCTTCGAGCTCGTGGCGCACGAGGCGCTCAACAAGTACCGCGCGACGGTCAAGGGCCGCGCCAAGCTGGGCGTGCAGGCGTTCGGTGACGCGCTGCTCGTGATCCCCAAGGTGCTGGCCGAGAACTCGGGCCTGGACGTGCAGGACACGCTGATCGCCGTGCAGGAGGAGCACCTGAACTCGGGCGAGGCCGTCGGGCTCGACCTGTTCACGGGCGAGCCCATGCTGCCGGCGCAGGAGGGCGTCTGGGACAACTACCGCGTCAAGCGCCAGTTCATTCACCTCGCCACCACGCTCGCGTCGCAGCTGCTGCTCGTGGACGAGGTCATGCGCGCCGGCAAGCAGATGGGCGGCGGCGGAGGCATGCAGCCCGAGGAGTAGGGAGGCAGTCTGCAGACCGCCTGGGCTAGCCCGTAAGCTCGAGAGGGTGGGCCGTTGGCTGCCACGAGCTCCATGAATTTTAATCGACACGTACGGCTGGATCGCATTGCTGTCGACTAAGATCTCGATGGCGAAGAGGGATGTATAGAGGAGCTCTTGGGGTCACTTGAGACCTGCCTCTTTGAGATGGAACGCTTTCACGTCGAGACGCGTCCGAGATCACGTGGGACGCGTCTCCATCAAACCAGCATCGCCATCAATGACCGCACACGGCGCCTTGCATTCTGTTATCGCTACACAACGCCCGACGCACACTGCGGCCAGTCGGCCGAGTGGCTTACCGGACAAACAATAGATAGAAGACGAGGATGTCGGTGGCGCTGAGCGCGACAATGATGGCCCAGAGCACGAGCTTGCGGCGGTGCGAGCGGTCGGCGATGATCTGCAGGTAGTGGCGCACCTGGCCCGTCATCGAGTGCGTGTCCGAGACCATGCCCTTCATGTCGTGCAGCTGCGAGCGCTGCAGCTCGAGATCCACCAGCACAGTCTTGGCCACCTCCTCCGACTCGCGCACCGTGCGCCGCGTCTGCTCGATGCTGTCCGACGTGCGCAGCAGCGTCCGCACGCTCTGTCCAGCATCCCACACCATCATCGCCTAGTCAGCGACGTCACGACGCTTCTAGGGACGAAGCTGTCGATCATCTACGCACCGGGTCCGCCGCGAAGAAGGTGCTGTAGTTGCCATTGTTGAGGGTGTTGTTGCCGCTGCCTGACGAGCCCAAACTCGACACGGTGGCGCCGCGGCCGTTGGAGCTGCCACCGCCGCCATTGCCCGCGCTCAGGTCGCGGAAGCTGCCGTCCGGCATGGTCTCCAAGGCGTGGCGATCGATCGTCCGGGGTGTCGTGGAGCGCAGAGCCAACTGATTCGTTTCTTGGCTGCAAGGCGTTCCATGATTTCCACGCCCAAAGATCGTTTCTTTTGGACAGGATTAGTGTTAAACACACTAATTATTTGTCCTTGAATCGAGTAACCCACATTATTATCTGACAAAAATGTTCTCAAATGAAGTGGACTACGTTATTTTCGAAGCGAAAGCACTGAAGCGGACACTTTGGGCGAGCATTGACTGCATTCGCGTCATGAGCTTCGGGAAGACCAACTACCGCACGGGCGGCACGCGGGGCGGCGCGGACCGTACGTGCGGCTCCTCAGTATATCGTACACTGAGCGACCTCTTAGCTTTGACGCTCCATGTCCATGCCCGACACAGAGTTCAAGTGGGAGGATGTCAAGAACGACAAGTACCGCGAGAACTACCTGGGCCACTCGGTGAACGCCCCCGTCGGCCGCTGGCAGAAGAACAAGGACCTCACGTGGTACGCCAAGGCCAGCACGGCGGACCGCGCGGCCGCTGCGCGAGAGGAGCTGGCGCTCGCCAAGCAGCGAGACGAAGACCTCATGAACGAGGCGATGTACGACCGCTCTTGGTGTGTCGTCATTGATCAATGGATGTAGTGTCGCTCATGACCCGCCATGGCGATGAAACAACGCAGGGGACTGGCGCCCAAGAAGCGCAGCACTCCTACCGGTCAGCTGGACGCGGCCGAGGTCAAGGAGCTGCTGCGGCGCGGCCAGTCAGAGCGCGACGGCATGATGGTGGAGCGTGTTGAAGGGCTGGGAGCCGCGCCAACGGACGTGCCGGGCTTCGACACGGGCATTAAGAAGACGCTGGCCCAGCGGTACCAAGAGGATGTCGCGAGCGGCCGGGCAGACGTCACGTACCAGCTCCCAGGGACGGCGGGAGACCAGCGTAGCGGTGATGATGGCGGCGGTGGCGAGTCGAAAGAGGCACGAAAGCTGGCGCGCAAGGCCGAGAAGGCCGCCAAGAAGCTCAAGAAGAAGGAAAAGAAGGAGCGCAAGCGAGAGAAGAAGGCCGAGCGGCACCGCTCACGCTCTCGCTCCGTCTCGAGACCGCGCTCCAGCCCCCGTGAACAAGACCGCCGGTCTCCTGAGAGGAGACGCAGGTCGCGGTCGAGGTCGCCGAGACGACAGCACGCCAGCCGACGCTCGAGGTCGAGGTCACCGCCTCGCGACGACCGTCGTACCCGTCATCGTGAAGCGTCGCGCTCGCACAGTCGTCCACGCTCTCGCTCTCCTCGGGATTCTCGCCACGATAGTGACCGCGGAGCTCGCCGTGAGCGTCCTCGCTCTCGCTCCCGCTCCGACTCGGGGAACAATCGGCGCCGCCGTCGCTCCCGCTCCCGATCGCGCTCCTACCGTCGGTAAGCGGTGAACGCGACAGCTGACGCATCGATAAACTGGCAGGAACCCAAACAGAGAGATAGATGGAGAGAAAGAAAAGTCCAAAGCATCGAGTTGGGCATTTATGCGTGCATCGTTGGCTCGCTCGGTTGCCAGCGCATCCGACCTGGCTCCCTTGTGTGGGTGTCTATTTCGAAGTCGTGTGCGCCTTCGCCTGGCGTCCGGAGCGCTCCGAGCTGCCGTCCTGCAGCCTGTGCGCCGGCAGGTAGTACCCGCCGGCCTTGCCGTTCTCGCCCTCGCCCTCGCTGCACCACAGCGCCGGGTTCTGCACCGTGTCGAAGATGTTGCCGAGCGACGTGTAGCCGTGGTCGTAGAGCGAGCAGTACTCTAGCCCGCAGTCGCGCAGGAAGCTCCAGACGTCGCCGTACGTCCACCGCAAAATGGGGTTGACGCGCAGGAAGGGCGGCCAGCCAGCCGTGCTGGGCGAAAAGTGCTCCAGGTGCTCCGTGTGCGGGTCTCCGCCGCGCACGCCCATGAAGACAGCCTTGACGTGCAGCGTCTCGAGCACGTCCTTGACGCCCTCGACGAACGAGCACTTGTACACGTGGCAGCGCAGCGAGTAGCGCTCGACGCTCGCCTCGACGAACTCGCGCACCTGCGGGAACTGGTCGTACGAGTCGAAGTACATGACGGGCATGCGGCGCAGCTTGGCGTCCACGCGCGCCTCGAGCTCGTCCTCGCTCAGCAGGTCGGCGCTCAGGAACTCGTTGCGCGGGGACGTGACGGTCGTCGCGGCTCCGCTGCCGTCCTGAGACGCGATGCTCTCCTCCATCCGCCTGGCGCGCTCGTGCTCGGCCTCCTCCAGCACGCGCTTGGCCAGGACGATGCGCAGCAGGTGCAGCACGACGGTCGAGTCCTTGCCGCCGTTGAAGCTGAAGCTCGCGCTTTCCAGCCCGAAGATGTCCAGGCAGCGGAAGACCACGTCCAGCGCCTTCTGCAGCCGCTCCTGTCGGCACGGGTCCGCGGCCGCGAAGAACGCGTCGAAGCGACGCAGCGCTGCCTGGATGCCTGTGCGCTTGGCGCTCGAGGACGAGGAGGTACTGCTTGGAGTCTCCGTGCTTGCCATGGCGCTGGTGGGCTCTCGCGGACAGGTCGGGCGATGCGGCTTGGCACACGCGAGGGGGAGGGTAAGGAGAGGCTGAAGAGCGCGAGCGGGCGGCCGTGGAGGAGCTGGGGGACCGACAAAGGCTGCCGCTTGGAGCCGCTTCGGGTCGCTTCGGGGTGCTCACCGCGCGTGTTTCTGCCAGTGCCGCCCCGTGGCGTTCTGGATGCTGAAGCGTATAAACGATATCATTGGTCGAAATACTGATTATGACACCGTTTCAGCGAATGAAATGGCTGTCATGTTGGTACTGTGGACCTTATTGTACCTCAATCGATTGGTACGATGTACCCGTACTTCGCAGCAAATATCACGTCAGAACCAGAAGCGTCTTGGGTATTACTGATGCTCATGAAGATCACCAGAACACCACGACGGCGGTCACGTTGTCCGTGCTGCCGAGCTCCATGGCGCGGCGCGCGAGGCGGTGCGCGGCGTGCGGACGCTCGGCCGGTGACAGCGCGCTGACTAGCTCGACCGCCTCCTGGTCGGTGAAGACGTCCCACACGCCGTCACACGCGAGGATGAGGAACGGAAAGTCTTCAGGCGGGACGAGGCTGACAGGAGATCGACAGGAACACTTGTGAGATCAATGGCGGCGCATGCCAGGCGAGTGTGGACTTACGTGGTCGCCGAGTAAAACGGACGGGCGACCACGAACTGCTTCAGGTTGACGTCTCCGAAGCTTCTGCAAGGGCGTGGCAAGTCAGCCAGCTGGTCGGTGGAAGAGCAGGGAGACTGCGAGGCGACGCACCTTGTGACGGCCAGCACGCCGGAGACGCGGCCGTACACGACGAACCCTCCGTGCTTGGCGATCCGCTCGACCTCGCCCGGGTCATCCGCCTTGTGGTCCTGTAGCACAAAGTCCGCGACAGCCATGTGAGGCTGTCTGAGAGGAACAGCATCTCCTGGCGCAACGAACCAACCTCGGAGAGCCGAAGCGCTTTCCCTTTGCAGCTGACGACAGCGCGGCTGTCGTATCATGGTGTTAGCACCAGCGTTGTGTGCTTCGTTGGATCAGTGGAGAGCAAACCTGTCGCCGACGTTGGCCACATGCAGCGTCCTGACTCCTTTATCCTCCACCGCGATCGCAACGACGCCGGTGGACCCCTCCGCTCCCGGACACGACTGGCAGCACTCCATGTCCGTGATGAGGAACGCTCTGCGCTTACAAGGCTTCGCTGAGTGACCACGAGCCATACTTAAGAGACCAGCTCGTGCCAGGCAATACCTACCGTTCAATGCGCTGCTGGAACGTGCAGCCGTCGTCGTCTGGCAGAGCCAGCTCGTGCGCAATGTTCTCGTGGAGCGTGCGCTGCAGGTACTCGGACACGTTCCGCCCTGGTGCATCCACGAGTCAGCGCTCTCCTCCTCCAACACTCCGTTAGCAGATGGGGGACTCGTGTGCGCACCTCCATGGCCATCGTGGACTGCAAAGTAGCTGCTCATCGGGTTGTCGAGGAACCCGTCGACGATCCGTACCGTGTCCTCCATCGTCTTGCGGTGCCGCGCGTTCTGCTCGCAGCAGTAGACGCGACGAGGTGAGGTTAGGCAGGATGAGCGCTGTCCCGCGGCCGCTCTACTAAGCTGCGCACCATTTCCTCGCAGTAGCTTACGCACTGGCAGCTGTTGAACGTCTCCATGGTCACTGCGAGCTGGTCGACTGGTGCTTCCTTGAAATGTCCTTGGTGTTGCCGTTTTGAACAAGTGCGCGAGGGAAAAACGCACCTAATGAGCGTTGTGTCCGGCTGTTACTGCCTCCTTTCATCACAATTCTTAAAACAATCTAATCAAATGGGTCAGTTCCATTCGAACAAACAGGCTGTGCTGATGTCTGGAAAGCAGCCAGAGCTGCTTGGCCGATGCATTAGCAGGTTACATGTCCTAGCACCGAGCTACTTCTAGTACTCGCCTCCCCCTCCTGCTCGCTATCACACGCAGGACGGAAGAGCAAGCGAACACCACCGCCAAGCGGCCGAACAAACTCTGAATGCCTCCCAGCAAGCGAAAGCCTTGAAGCAACGGGTTCGTGTGATTGACTCGTTCCGAAGAGCAGTTAGCCTGAAGACGGCGACACCGCCGCTTACGAGCGGTAGCGGCGCAGCGACAGCGTGTTGCGGCGCTTCCAGTTCTGGCGGAACGACGAGCCAATGATCTTGTTGGCACGGTGGCCGCGCTTGCGCAGGCCACGGCCCTGGCGGCCAGCCGACGTGAGGCCGCGCTGCTGGCGGTTCTTGTGCACGGCGTTGACGATCCAGTTGATGCGCGGGTCGCGGCGGATGATCTTGTGCGACCAGTCGACCATGATGATCTCGAAGTACTTGTACGTCGCGTCCTGGTTGACCCAGTACGAGTTGAGCACGCGCAGGTTCGTGAACTTGTTGCCCGCGCGCTCCTCGGCCACCGAGCGCAGGTTGCGCTCGAACTTGAGCTGGTTGATACCGTGGTGCTTGGGCTTTCCGTACACGATGCCCTTGGAGTTCGGGCGCTTGCGGCCGCCGCGGCGGACGGCGACGCGCACGATCACGAAGCCCTGCTTGGCCTTGTAGCCCAGGCGGCGCGCCTTGTCCACGCGCGTCGGCTTGGTCACGCGGTGGATCACCGGCAGCTGGCGGTACTCCCACGCGCGCACGCGCAGCAGGAAGCGCAGCACGTCCGACTGCTTGCGCTTCCACAGCTCCTCCAGGTACTTGTAGGCTCCCATGCTTCACTCGTTGCTTGTAAAGGCGAATGATCCCCCCCAACAAGCAAAACACTTCCGCATCGCGAACGACGACCAGCGGTTGCCAGCCAGCCAATAGTGCGCGACATTCGAGCAACATTCGAGCCGAGTGCGAACTTTTCATTCGGGTAAGTGAGCGTTAAGTACGCGTTGTAACTTCAAGTGAGACGCAACACTGGATGATCACGTGCTGATGCACTCACTGTGCGGCTGGATCGGAACGACGAACGACTCGAAGCCGCCGAGATGCTGAGCGTTGCTGTGCGTGGGGCTGCGGCCCGTCGCGCTGTCGCTGCGCCGCGAGCTGTGCGCTTGCTGAGTGCGGTGGCGTCGACCGCGGGGGACCACGTCAAGGTCGAGTACCTGAGCGGTGAGGACGCGGGCGTCGCGCTGTTCACGCTGGACCGCCCGGCGGCGCGCAACGCGCTGGGTCGCCAGCTCATCGACGAGTTCCGCGCGGCGATGGACCAAGTGCGGTACGACTCCAAGGTCCGCGTCGTCATCGTGCGCAGCAACGTGCCCAAGAGTGAGTGCGCTCTCTCTATCCGCCAGTATCCTAGGATACCAGTTGGCTCACATGTAGCGCTTGACTGTCCGTCGTCAGTCTTTTGTGCCGGCGCGGATCTCAAGGAGCGGATCACGATGAGCAACCAAGAGGCGAGGGCCTGGTGCAGCCTCGTTATATACCAGCACTGTTGACTGACGCTAGTGCTCGTGACAGGCGGCGGCGTCGTCGCGCTCGTTCCGCACCACGTTCACGGAGCTGGAGCAGCTGCCAATGCCGACGATCGCGGCCATTGAAGGCGCTGCGCTCGGCGGCGGCATCGAGCTGGCGCTTGGCTGCGACTTCCGCGTCGCCGGCGCCAAGGCCGTGCTGGGCTTCCCGGAGACGTCGCTGGGGATCCTCCCCGGTGCTGGCGGCACCCAGCGCCTTCCTCGCCTCATCGGTTCGTTCCCGGTTGTCTGTTGAGTTCCATAAGATGTCATGGTGCGTGGCTCACTCAGCTCTGCTTGCATGACGATGCAGGGGTGTCCAAGGCCAAGGAACTGGTGTTCACTGGCCGTCGCTTGAACGCCAGCGGCGCCGAGAAGATCGGGCTCGTCAACTACGCCGTGCCCGAGGGCAGCGCGCTTGCCCACTCGCTCAAGCTCGCGCGCGAGATCCTGCCGAACGGCCCGATCGGCGTGCGCATGGCCAAGGAGGCCATCGCGCGCGGGTCCGAGGTGGACATCGCCACGGGCATGGCCATCGAGAACGCGTGCTACGCGCAGATCGCGACCACCAAGGACCGGCTCGAGGGCCTGCTCGCCTTCAAGGAGAAGCGCAAGCCGCAGTACAAGGGCGAGTAGGAAGGAGGAGGACGACGCGGCTCCACTCGTCGCGACGCTAGGAAGGACTCCGCATGGCATGCGGTGGTGAGCTTGTGTAACAACTCTGGAGTAGTTACGCTTTTCACACGCCTCCTGCTCGATCCTCACCGACTGCATGCTTCCCCTGGTGGCTCCAACAAGGAGCGGCGAACCAAGCCAAGCGGCCGGCTAGTCGATTGCTTGCGTCATCTTCCAACCGTCCGGTCCGCTGGTGCGTTGGCTCCTGCAGGCGCTAGTGCTTCTTGTACACGAAATCTATCGGGGTCCAGGCCGCGCGGGAGCTGCCAGTGTCGCTGCTGTTGATGACCTCCACGATCCGGTTGCGGATGTCGTCCGCCTTTGCCCGGTCCAGTCCGCGCAGCCAGATCTCGTAGCGGTAGCTGTTGCCCGGGTCCTTCTTGTCGCGCTTGTTCTACCCAACAAGCGTACAATAAAGGAGCCGTGTCAGCGCCTCAGCCAAGCGACCCTAGAGGCTAGCCGCCGACGAACCTTGTGGATCACGCGGACGCCCGTGACCTCGTTGTCCGGGTCGATGAGCTCGCCGATCGCGCCCAGCACTAGCTTGTCCCAGTTCTCGTCCAGCTCCTCGGCGTTCATGTCTAAGTGGGTTCGGTCAGTCAGCAACGTCAGTCCTCCGCCCCACGCACACACTCAGGACGGCAAGGCAGGATGGAGCACACACCTTTCCGGATGGACCACTCGCCGCCATTCTTGTTCTCCGGGTCCTCCCACTCGGGCGTGATGCCCTCCTTGAACACGGCGAAGGACTCGACCGCGCGGTCGGCGAACTTCTTGCGCGTGAACCCGTCAAAGAGCACCTCGCTGATGCATCGGTGAGCCACATCCAGTCAACAGCGCATGCGCCAGTTAGCGAGTCAGCCTCAAGGGATCCCACGGCCGCCAAGCGACCGCATCGCATCGCACCTGGGCTTGGGGATGTTGTTCCAGTAGCCCCAGAACTCCTCGACCGTGTCGAACGTGCACAGCTTGAACAGCTTGTCGGCGTACGCCATGCCTTTGGACAGCTCGCGCAGCTCCCAGATGGACCACGCCGTGTTCAGCTGGTGCACCGGCGCCTTGTCGTCGCCCTCGGACGCCATCCTGCTGCTTCGATTCCCTGCCTGCCTGCCTGCCTGCGCTTCCCTTCCGTCCCGCGCCGAGACTGGATCACCCCCTCGTTCGAAGGCTCAAGACTTTGTGGCCACGGCATTCAATAGTTTGAAGCATACAAAAACCAAATGATGTGTTCCAAATGATGGAAGCCAGTAAGTTCGCACTGGCCCACAGTACTTAACCATCGGCGCATTGACATCACCACCACCTCGAAGGTACCAGCTGGAGCATGTGGAAGCAGCTCTTCTCCGAGGCCCCTGCGGGCGCGTTCGAGTACGTAGACCAACTAATAGGCGCTGACCTAGCCTCTCCCCCCCGTACAGCTATACAGCTCACTTTCCTGTGCGGTGCGGTGGTCGGACGGTGGCGCTAACCGGCTGCGTGCGTCAGGAACCTCCTGTCTCCTCGGCGCAAGGCGCTGTACGCCTTCTTCGCGCTCGCGCCGGGCACGACGCTGGGGCTGTACCTGTTCTCGGTCAAGCGGCGGATGGATAGCGAGAACGAGCGCCTGCGGCTGGAGCACGTGGGCGAGGAGCTGCAGGTGGAGCACGCGCGCGAGGAGAAGGACGCGGTGCTGCTGGGTATGATCCAGGACATGCGCGAGCGCATCCGCGTGCTGGAGGCGCAGACGGTCGCCAAGCGCGAGGCGGACGCGCTCACAGCCGCCAAGAGCAATGAGAGCGAGGCGACCGCGGTGCCGCGATCCGCAGCGAAGCCTACGGAGGACGCCGCGTCGCTATGGGAGCAACAGAAGATCGCGCTGCGATCGGCAATCAAGTCGAGCGATGCGACCGAGGGCGAGAAGAAGGAGCACAAGACGGTGGCGAGCTCCTCGCGGCCGAGCGGCATCAACGAGCGCGTCCGGATGCGGCAGCAGGAGCTGCTCAAGAAGGACATCAAGGCGTTCAAGGCGGCCAGGGACACGGCCGAGTCCTAGCAAGCAAGCACTCGACCGATCGACTGATGGATGCAACGTCCTCATAGATTGTTCAAGTTGATACAGGGCCGGACACGGCGGTGGTTGGCTGGCTACCTCCTACTCGAGCCCGAAGCCGAGGATCTCCATCTGCGACACGATGGTCAGATACCGCTCGAGCTCGTCCATACTGCTGTACATGGGCAGATCGATGCGGTTGAAGCACGTGTGCGCTTTGGGGAAGAGCGCGGCCGCGTCGTCGCGCCGCAGCACGAGCTGGATGGTGAACTGGTGGATGATGCCACTCGAGCTCGTGAGGCCGCGGAAGCCCTCGACGGGCACGCGGCTCGTGCCCGTGGCGAACTGCAGCAGCCGCGCGCGCTCCTCGGGCGTCATGGCCTCGACGACGACCCAGAACCAGTCGATGACGGTGTCCTGCGCCGCCGTCGTGATCTTGCGCCGCTTGTTGTCCTCGTCCTTGATGTACCGCACGTGCGCGTTGGCCTTCCAGTCGGCCGTGTCGATCGTCGGGATGCCGCACAGCATGAGCTCGAGCTCCTGGTAGTCGAACACGGACAGCAGCGCCTTGGGCACCACGTCGTAGATGCCCGTGAGGAACTCCTGCAGCTGCTCGGCGATGCTGTCCAGCATGCGGTGCTCCAGCACGAGCTGCAGGTACTCGTCCTTGTTGTCGTCCGTCACGTCGATGCTGCGGCCGTTCTCCTTCAGGTTGATCTCCTGGCCGTTCTGCGCCATGACGCTGAACGTCAGGCACAGGTTCTCGACGTTGCTGTTCGTGCGGAGCCACTGGCAGTTGCGGTGCAGCTCGTCGTCCAGGAACTCGAGGTCCGAGAACGAGATTGGGATGCCCAGCACGTGCTTGAGCAGCGGCAGCGCCAGGTGCACGTCCATCACGAGGCCCTCGAGCAGCGCCTTGCCCACAAGGATGCCCGCGAGACGGAAGAACTCGAGGTGGTTCGCCGCCGCCTCGCCCGACAGCGGGTTGATCCAGTAGCTCATGTCCTCGCCCTTGGTCGGCACGAACAGCCCGCGCTTGGCGCTGAACAGGTCCTTGCACACGATCACGAACCACTCGCGCAGCAGCCCGCCGGCGTCGATGCCCGGCTCACCCGAGAAGCTGATCTTGAGGTACGTGCGCATCGTGTCGGCCGGCGCCTGCGCCAGCTGCAGCGTCTGCTCCATGATGGTGTCGCGCGTGATCGCTGCGGTCGTCAGGGGGGCGGAACTCGGTTAGTACTGGAGTACCTGATACTGGACGGAGCATGTCAACACGGCGGGAAACGCACTCAGCTTGGCGACGGCCTCGTTGATCGGCGTGGCGATGCGCGACAGGTGGATCAGGAACCACTGCTTCTTGCGGCGGAAGTCCAGCGCCATGACGCCCTACGACCATGAAGATTCAAGCCACGCACAGGCTGTCAGCATCGTCCACAGTCGCGATAACCGCCTTGAGTGTGCCGCCACTGACCTCAAAGTCAATCTTCTCGTCCTTGACGAGCGCGTCCTTGAACTCGCTCGAGCTCAGGTCGATCGCCACTGCAAACATGAACGTTCAAGGTGAGCATCCGCCAACTCAAGGAGCCATCCGTCTCCATAGCAGCCCGAAGATTACCTTCATCGGCACGCTTCCAGGTCAGCCGGCCGAGCTCGTCGTAGTGCGAGACGTAGCCCTGCGAGCGCAGGTTGTGGTAGTCGACCACGCTCTCGCCGCACGGTCCCTTGAGCGCGACGCCCTGCGGAGGAGGCACCGCCGCCGCCGTGAAGGAGCTCGTGGCCGACAGCATTGTCCCCGAGCCGAACGGCAGGTCGTCGCGCACCACGTCGTGGCTGTTCTGGCGGATCCAGTGGAACTTGCCGTCGTCCAGCACCCTGCGCTCCCAGACGCGCCGGCGGATGGCGCCGCGCTGGCGCTGCGACAGGCTCTGGCGCGCCTCGAGCGCGTTCAGCCGCCGCTTGACGAACGCGCGCTGTCTGGCGCGCCGCTCGGCGTCTTCCTGGTCGCCCGCTGCGGTCTCGGCTTCAGGTTCGGCGGCAATACCGACGTGCTCTTCGCCCTGCGCGTTGACGAGCACGGCCTTGGAGCTCTTGTGGCGCTTGAGTGTCTTGGACATGAGGAAGTCTGGCCGCCAAGGAGCCAGCGTTAGTTAGACAACCAATAGGAGAGGCGAGGGATTCCAACGTACCGATGTTGGTGCCGCACATGAGGCACGTGCGGCGCCGCGGGACGTTCGTGTAGGCGCAGACGACGCACTGCCAGCCCTTCTCCTCGCCCTCGAGCTCCGTGCCCTCGAGCTGGTCGCGGCGCAGCAGCCCGTCCATCAGCGCGCCAGAGTCGCCGTTCTCGTCCGGCGGCGCGCGGCAGCACAGGTAGATGACGGCGACGATGACGCCCAGCACACACACGCCCAGCACCACGCCGACCCACGTGACCGCCGTCATGACCGAGTCCATGCCCACGGACGAGTCCGACATGATGGAACGAATCGAGAATGAAGGAGGCAAGGACGCGCCAAGTCGCGCGTGGCGTGATCCGAGGTGAAGGCAGTAATATCATGTTTGGAAGGTTGATTGACACGCTGGCGATGTCACGAGCACCGTTCGGTCTCGTGGGGAATCGAGTACAAGAGGTTGTAGCTGACATATCAAACGGTTGATGTGATGAATGACGCAGAGACAACCGGTGGGTCAACCCAACGTGGCGATGACGCTAAGACCAACGACACGGACGCGTCGCCAATCTGGACGGTTGGCTCCCCCGCCCCGGCGGAGGCGGTCGGTCGAAGAGAGTCGCGGCTGTACGAATCGGCGGACCGCTTCAAGCTACACTGCACGCGGTTCCGCAGAGTGGCGTATTCTATTACTCAGCGGCGAAAGACAACGTGGTGGTCACCTGGTGCGCGAAGTCAAGGCGACTACTGCGCGGACAGGTTGGTCGAACGCGTCGCTGCGCAGTGATCACCGCGTCGGTCGCTACGTCCTCGCCCTTGGCGTCTACACGCGGTCGCGCACGCGTTTGATCCCTCCTCGCTGTGCCAAATCATCTATCCTAGTGACCACCGTTGCGCTGCGTCAGCGGGTCCGTGTGCCGTCGTGCCTGGACTGCCACCGACCACGACGCACGTGAGCAAGCGTTCGAGTGGGCGATTGATCGAGCCACAGACGTGGGATGGCTACGTGTCGCCGCTCAAGAAGCTCAAGATGATGACCGAGCACAACCGCAAGGTAATCGACACGATCGATGGTTTAGTACCGGCTCCGTCGCCATCGCAGCAACGACAGCTTCGACTTACCGTGTTGTCGCGACACAGGCCTGCGCAACGTCATCTCCACCAACAACGCCACCAAACCGGAGATCCGCACGTCATCTAGATAGGTCCAAGCGCATCTGCTGTTTGTTGATCAAGCGACTGCACTTTGTCCGCCTCTACCTCGGCGAGCGCCAAACGCCAGAACCACTGCTGCAGCAGCAGGAGCGGACAAAGCTTCTGAGGGGCAAACAAGTCGTGGAAGAGCGAGAGATTGATCATTGCACCAACCTTCTCTTATGAGCCGCGTAAGAGTACCTGACGGTAGAAATGGGTTGCAGCAAGCAATCGACGCTTGATTGGGTTGATACGGGTAGAATCAAACACGCAGAACGGACTGGTTGAAGTCGCTGAGTTGACGCGCCATGTTGAAGCTCACCAGTTGAGATCAATACTCTCGAGACTGTGTGGGTGCATCTCGATGAGGACGTTGTCGGGCTCGTCGTAGTCCTTGTCGGTGGTGTCCGTCCAGGCGTTCGAATACACGAACGCCAGCCTCTCAACGTTGGATGAAGTGAACCGGTTTCTTGCCTTCGTGTGAATGTGGTCGAATACGCTCCATGACCGATCGCTGGCTGGCGAAGACGTTGGTATGCTGAAAACGATCAGCGCCAGCGTCGTCAGCCTCGGAAATGTGCTATTGTATAAGCCCCGCCATTGAGCCGGAGCGACTCCATCAAAGCACGCTCTCTCTGCAGTCGTCCAGTTGGGTTTGGCGTTGCCGAATCGATAGAGATCTCTCTTCAGGTCCAGCTCGCTTGGTCTCAGTCCGTCCTGCGGCTTCTACCAGGCGGAGGCCAAGGTGCAGACCATCGTGACGGTCGACGCTCCGAGAGGCCGCCGCCTCCAGGACAGCCGAGGTCGACACCACTCATTCATGAAGGAGGGTCAGTCAGCATGCCAGCAGAGTCTTTTCGCTCAGTTTCGCTCAACGTATGCATTCAACCGCGTCTCGATCCACGCATGCGAGTCCAGGATGTGCAATTGAGTGCGCGTGCACTCACCAAGTCCAAATGTGCCCGTAATTGAGATGTGTCTGGTAACTCCTCTGGATATTTTGAGAAACATCCACCCAAGTTGGATTTTACTTAAAGCGACAAAACAGGACCACCACTCTTCCTCCCTGCTTTTAATGACCGTCAGCTGGTGCAAGTTCTGTCTCAGCACCACCTGTTGCGCACAAATCAATTTGCGCAATGGACCGAAGGGTACATGTCCTTATCGTCAATGTCAGTGTTGATCATGTGAGCCCCGCCCATAGTCCCCGCAAGTGGTGCAGCCCATTGGCGTCGTGCCATTCCACGATCTGCACGCCGTCCGACAAGCGATCAGACTCCGTCTCGACCAGCGCCTCCCACACGCCACGATGCCGTTCCTGTCGGTCAAGATCAAACGCGCGACGGACCTGGCGGCGAGCGACTTCAGCTTCGTGGGCGGCAAGAGCGACCCGTACGTGATCCTGGACCTGGGTCGCCAGAGCCACCGCACGCGCTGCATCAAGAACGAGCTCAACCCGGTGTGGGACCCGCCCGAGCGCTGCGTGTTCGAGGTGGACGACCCGCAGCGCGCCGTGCTCAAGGCGCGCGTGTTCGACCTGGACGCGTTCAACCCGGACGACCTGCTGGGCGAGTTCGTGCTGCCCGTGGCCAGGTTCGACATGGACGTGCCTATCCTCGAGAACTACGCGCTGTCCGTGCCCGCCGAGTTCGACTCGCAGAAAGTCAGCAGTACGCTGCAGCTCGAGATCTGCCTCACGCTCACTGACGACGACGAAAAGGTCTTCTACGTGTGGGAGCACGAGAGCTGGACGCCTGGCCGCGGCTGGAACCCGACCAGCAACGCCGACCGCAAGCAGTTCTCGTCCTACGACGACAAGGCCACGTCGGCCACCTTCAACGAGGTCGCGCCGCGCATCCCGCAGCACATGGAGGGGTCCGGCTGGGCCTACACGAACAAGCAGGGCGACGCCAACGGCTGGCAGTACGCGCGCACCTTCGCCGGGCCTTGGTCCGCCTCCAAGCCGCCACTCAGCCTCGTGCGCCGCCGCCTGTGGGAGAACACGGCGCGGCGGCCCAGCGGAGACAAGTCCCCGTCCTCCTTCTAGGTAGAGAGCATCCATCTGTAACCTGCATCCACCAATGTCATTGCCTTCCTCCTCCACGTCAATAGCATGGGGGTGTCATGTCCCGCCGAGGCGCCGTCGTTTCGGATCGACATCCTCCGCCAAGTATAAATATCTACTGCCGCCTTGTTGGTGGTCGCTTCACGACACCGCCGCTTTCCTTTCTCTCAGACAACATGAGCGACGAGATGGAGGCCCCGACGCCGACGCCGGCTCCGTCGCCGGGCAATGCGCTGCGGCTATCGTGGTCCTTCGGCTTCCAGAAGGACCTCGTGGGCGGCGTGCACAGCCTGTCGACGGCCTCTCGGCGCGCCGTCTTCTACCCGGCGGCGCACACGGGCGTCATCTACGACTTCGCACGGCGCCAGCAGACGCTGCTGCAGGGCCACTGCCACCTCATCAGCTGCTGCGCCGTGAGCGAAGACAAACGCTGGGTCGTCACGGCGGACCGCGGGCCCGAGTCCATGCTCGTGGTCTGGGACGCAGCCTCGGGCAACCCGATCAAGACCATCTTCCGGCCGCACCCGCAGGGCGTCGAGGCGCTCGACCTGTCCCCGGACGCGCTCTTCATCGCCACACTGAGTGCCGTCGACCGCGAGGAGCAGCAGCTGGAGGGCGGACAGGGCAAGGCGGCGGCCAGCAAGCGCAAGCGGTTCGACCAGGAGCTGTCAATCTGGGAGTGGACGGCCACGAGCGCCACCCCGAATGCGCCGCTGCACTCGTCGTACGTGGCGACCGAGGACGTGCAGCACAGTGTGCGCTTCAACTCGTACGACGTGCGCGAGGTGGTGACCAACGGCCGGCAGCGCGTCATCTTCTGGAGCTGGGCGAGCCACACGCTGCTCTTCTACTCGCCGTCGCTCTCGCAGCGTGACTTCCGGCAGGTCGTCGGCAACTTCACGCAGTCGCTCTTCGTGCCCGACTCGACGCAGGCGCTCACGGGCACCGGGGACGGCGACCTCGTGCTCTGGGACGTCGCCGCGCCGGTGGACGGCGTCGCCACCGCCTCATCCACCGCCGCTGCGACCGTGCCAGACCGCAAGGCCGTCAAGATCGTGCGGCTCGGAGGAAGCAGCGCGGCCGACCACAAGAAGGGAGCCGCGCTCACGGTCGTCACCGACATGGACGGCTACCTCGTGCTCGGCTCGAGCGACGGCGCCGTGCGCTTCTTTGACTTCGACTTCCGGCTCGTCGCGTGGTTCGAGGACATGAACGCCGGCGCCGTCACGAGCGTCTCGTTCGCGAGCGCCGACGAAGACGAGGACGCCGACAAGCAACACGAAGGAGAGGAGGAGGGCTTCTCCGTACCGGACTTCGTCGTCGGCACGGCCTCAGCCTTCGTCGTCGGCATGAGCGCGACGCTCTTCGGCGAGCACGAGTCAGAGAAGCGGCGCGGCACGCTGCTTATGCAGGGCATCAACGACGCGATCCGCGGGCTGGCTGCTCACCCCCGAGCGCCGCAGCTCGCGCTCAGCTCGTACTCTGGCGTCGTGCAGCTCTGGGACTACGTCGGCAAGCGGCTCATCATGATGCGGAGGTTCGACCCGGAGCGCGGCTTCCGCCCGCAGTGCCTCGCCTTCTCGCCCGACGGCAAGCGGCTCTTCGTGGGCTTCACGAGCGGCGCGATCAAGATCCTGCACGCGCACAAGCTCGAGGACGCCGCGTCCTTCCGCCTGGGCAAGGCCGCCATCACGGAAGTGCGCGTCAGCCCCGACTCGACGCTCTTCATCGCGCTCGACGCCAACTTGTACATGGGCATGTGGCGTTGCAAGCCAGCCCATAACAGCAGTGTCGGCGACAACGACGACTTGGCTGGAGGAGACGAGTGGGTGTATATTGGACGCTGCCGCGCGCACTCCAAGCCGGTGACTGGTCTCGAGTTCGCCTGTGATGCTGAGGGGGACCTCTCGCTCGTGTCGGTCGCCGAGGACCGAACGATGGTCGAGTACGCGCTCGACCGGTGCAGTGTGGTCGACGGCATCGTGCTCCAGCAGGCGCCAACGCGCATCGAGCAGAGTGGCGCACCGACCGCGTGCTGCTGGCATCCGGAAATGCGTGGGCTGCAAGAGGACCTGGTTGTGGTCGCCAACGACGAGTACAAGCTCAAGCAGTGGAATGCGAGCAACAAGACGTGCCGCAAGACGACGCTCGGTCCGTGCTACGGCGGACCCATCAACAAACTCGTGCCCGTCCCGCTGCGACGCTCCAATGGAGGCGGAGGGCTCGACGCCAGCGAAGACGCCGCGTCCGAGCGCTACTGCGCCTACAGCACGCACGAGAAGGTGGTCGGGCTGCTGAAGCTGCCGCTGGACGGGAACCCGCACAAGGTCATGGGGCTCATCGCTCACCCGGGAGCCATCAGCAACGTCGACGTCACGTTCGACGGCAACTACCTGCTCACAGCGGGCGTGGACGATCTCGTGGTCAACATGTGGGAGATCCACACGAGCCACCTCGACATGCTCGAAGCCGAGTCAGCCATCAAGGCCGAGAGCACAGCCGACGCCGACGTGGCGGCGCTGGCGCCGTACCTGTCGCTGCTCGAGGGCGGCGCGGACGGCGCCTTCTTCGACGAGATCGTCGACTACTTCTACCTGGCGCAGCTGCGAGTGCAGGGCGAAGACGCGACGGCGGCGCGCGAGATTTCGGGCCGCATCCCTCTGCGTGAGATCCCGAACGTCATGCGCGCCATCGGGTTCTACCCGACGGACCAGGAGATCCAGCACATGTGCAGCGAGGTCAAGTTCTCCAAGTTCACGCAGACGTCGCAGACCGTCGAGAGTCTCGACTTAGCCGAGTTCGTCAAGCTGTACGCGAACCACCGACCGGTGTTCGGCGTCGGCAAGGCGCAGGTCGAGCGCGCCTTTGAGGTGCTCGCGCGGAAGAGTCAGCAGCGAGGCGTCGGAGACAAGAACGGCGTGCCGTCGCTCAGCTGGGAGCTGCTGGAGGCGCGGCTGCTGCACTCGGGCGAGGCCATGACGGAGGACGAGCTGCACAGCTGCCTCAAGGCGCTGGTCGTGAGCGCCGACGGGGCCAAGAGCGGCGTGGACGCCATGGACCGCGAGTACACTGCGCTCGCGTTCGCCGACAAGGTGCTCGGGTTCGACGACTACGACGAGGAGCACGACGGAGACGACGGCTCTCTGATGACGACCATGTGACCACTTGCATCAACTTCATAACATGATAAAGCTGCAAGGCGTTGAAGCCGGTCGATCGATCAAACATGTTGGTCTGCACGCTAGTCTAGCAAAACCGGAGGCCTACGCGAACGCGACGTACTCGTTGCTCGTGGTCACTTGGCGCTTGACAGGAGAGCTCTCGGGGTCGGCACTCCGCCTCGCAAATTGAGTCGCAATGCCCACACCACCGTACTTACCGTCGATGGTGTAGCTGCTGTTGTCGGTGCAGGCCAAGTCGACGACTGACTGACGACTTGTCCCGCTGTTCTCCTGCTCACAGTGCTCACTGCTACCGTCGACAGGCGTCCTGAACGCGTTGTCGGTGCGATGGGATGCAGAGGGCGTCTCCTCGATGGCAATGTACCCGCGCCAAGCATCCCCGTCGTCTTCAAAATGTTGCCAGACATCCGCGTCTTCCTCCGGGTTGTCCGCGCTGACACTTACTCGAGACGGAGCCAGCGCGCCGTGAAGCCGCCCCCATGCTCGCCCGACGATTGAGCGCACCGACAAGCGCCGCTTGGCGACATTGCCGTCCAGCAGCGAGACGGGAGAGGTTGAGCTCATTGCCGGTGGACGGTGTCGGTCTCTGGATGGCAGCTCGAGGAACTCGAATTGGAGAGTGACGAGTGCGATCGCGCTGTGACCGAGCGGCGACGCGAAGAGGCACGGGAATGGCTTCAGTGTGGCCAGTTGACTGCAACCGACGAAGGCGACGCGTCGCAGAGTTGCAGCGACTACCGTGCGTCGCAAACGGATGATGCCTCAGCCTCCAGGAGCCGCCACTGGAGCCTTCGCATGCTGCAGGCACTGCCTCCTCTGATGTCACCACGCTGGGACCCCCCAAGCGGTTGGCAGTTGGTCGGTCGATCGTTCTGGACGAGTTCGGCATGATGGAGACTAGTCCACTCGACCTCCAAGGATGTCCGCTTGACACCACAACGAGTGATGTCACGATCAAGAGGGAGAAGACTGAAATAGACGAGCTGCAGATGGTTGGTCTCCCATCCCTCGACGCCCGTCGCTCACAGCGCTTACTGAGCCATTAGTGTACGCATCCGGGCACCATGTGGAGGCGTCTCGGCAATGCGCTTCCTGGTTGATTTACCTCCTGGAGGAGATAGAGGAGGCGACGAGCGGCAGGGGAAGCTGCCCAGCTGTTTGAAGACTAGCCCCCCCCCCCCCCCAACGCTGGCAGCCTAGCCCATCCCGAGTCGCGGGGCATCGACAATGCGTCACACTCCGACAAAGCCACCAGCGAGCTCCAACCGTGCAAGCCACGACACCCGATGCGCCACCCAAGCCATTGCCTCGTAGCTGTTCTGTCTCTGCTGCTGTCTCCAGTGCTCAATGTGCTTGGAGACGCCATCGGAGCTTCCAGCAGCCAAGTGTTTGCCCCTGGAGTTCGCGCCAAGACTTGGGAGTTACTCGCCAAGCTCGCTGCGAACGCGTCCAGGTGAGACCGCGTTGACCTATTTGCTGCTCTGACGGAAGCAAGTCAACTCAGTCGTGTGCTCGTGTGTGCTCATGTAGCGACCAAGTCGCAGTCATAGCGGATGAGCTCGCCAGCACGTGGTCGCCCGAGGCACTCACCTCCATCCCATTGTACCGCTCGTTGCCACATGAGGACAAGAACGAGCTGATGCGCGGAATCGCCGAGCTTCAGCTCCTTGGAGACACACCAGCCTTCAAGTTTGGTCGCCTGGAGGCGTTTCTGGACGCCAGCGCAGCTTCCAGCGGGGACCCAACAGCGCAGTTCCTCCTCGGAGCACTCGCAGAGCAGCATCGACGCGATGATCGCACCTTTGCAGGCAATGATCCAGCCAGCGTGGTGCTCTTCTATGAGTTTGCCAGTCGCGGAGGCTCCGTACCTGCCGCGATGGCGCTCGGCTATCGGTACCTGCACGGCTACAACGTCCCTCGCTCGTGCGACGCGGCCATGCAGTACTACCGCCACGCGGCGGACCGCGTCATTGCGGAAGAAGCGTCACGTGGAGCACTACTACCGTCACAAATGTTCGCGCTGCCCGAGCCAGTGAGGCTGTCGGACAGCCACCAGCACAGCGACCGTCGCTCGCATCCGCAGCGGGACCAGGAAGACCTGAGCCGAGCCGAGTACCTGCGTCACCGAGCGCTCGCGTCGAGGAAGCCAGAGTTACTGGAGCGCTCGGCCAGCATCGTGCTGTTCAGCGACCTGTACTGCTCGCCGTCTCCTTGGAAGCAGCTTGAAGACATTGGCGATGCGGCCGAGACGTGCTCAAGTCGAGGTCAAGAGGCGGTGGCGTTCCTCCAGGAGGCAGCGGAGAGCGGCAGCTACTCGGCCCGAGCTCTGCTGGGCCACGTGTACGCGTTCAGCCTTGGCGGAGTCGAGCAGAACGTGACCCGCGCTGTCGACTTGTATCAGGAGGCGCTCGTGATGTCGCGCGCCGCAGGGACGATCGCGGCTGAAGCGGCCAACGGACTTGGGATGGTGCACTCGTCCAGCCTGGATGGATCGCACAGACCCGACGCGAAGCTGGCCATGGCGTTCTTCAAGCTCGCAGCAGACGCGGGACTCGCCGACGGCGTGTACAACATGGCGGTGATGCTCTCGGACGCGTACCCGGCCCACGCACAGGACTACTTCGTCGCAGCCGCCGAGGTCGGACACTTGAACTCGGTCTACGAGCTCGCGCGGCTCAAAGCGAGCGAGTACAGCGGCTCATCAACGGCTCGGACTGCTACGACTTGCAGCGAGGTGGTGTCGCTGTTCAAGAAGGTCGCGGAGCACTCGGCGGAGCTCACTCGCGTTCTGGACCTAGCGCTGGTGCACTTCAACGCCGGCTCGTGGAACCAAGCGCAGCTTCTGTATGGGATCGCGGCCGAAATGGGCTTCGAGGTGGCGCAGAGCAACGCCGCATGGGTGATAGAGCGCAAGTGGACGTGGTTGAAGGTTTCCAGCACCAAGGATACCAACGGTGGCTTCCTTCGGCTGGTTCGGCGAGCAGCTGATCAGGACAGCCCGGACGCGTTCATCCGGCTCGGTGACTGGGAGTTCGAGCAAGGAAACCACGCGGCCGCGCTGTCGCACTACACGAAAGCGGACGAGCTGAGCCACGGAGTCAGCGGGCGAGCGATGTACAGCATCGGGTACATGCACGAGCACGGACTTGGCGGGGCGACCCAGTCGTACGAGCGAGCGGCGCTCTACTATCTGTTCGCGGGCGACGCGGAGCGCGTCATGTGGTACCCGATGGCGATGCTGCGCTGGAAGCTCCACGCTCAGATTGCTGCCGTGTGGTTTGCATCCGCAGTCGAGGCGATCTTGTTGACAGTAAGGGAGATGTGGACTCGATCGGTCGTGTCCACGGGATCCAAGACGCAAAGTGATGGCCAAGGCGAGATGTCAAGCGATGGCTGGGAACCAACGATGGTCGACGATTGGCCTGACAGCGAAGCCGCTGGAAGCCAAGAAGTCAAGACACTCAGCGTGGATGGGACGCCACCGTCTGCTGCTTTCGAGTTCGTGGCTGCACTCCAGTTCGCTGGTCAAGACTTGCAGCTGGATGTGGAGCTGTCGACGTCGTTGCTCGGCATCGAGTTCCAGGACTTTACGGTCGAGTCGTGGGTTCACATCGACGCCTCTGCCGGTCTTGATGGAGACGATCGGCAGTCAATGATGCTGGCCGACGCGCTCGACAACTTCCAGGTCGAGCTCGTCCCTGACTCAAACGAACGGGACGTGTGGCAGCTCCGCTTCCGCAAGTTCTCGCTGGTTCGCGCCGATCACCCGGAGATGGCAGTCACATTCGCTAGCGCTTCGCTGCAAAGCGAGCGCTGGTACCATCTCGCGCTCGCGTTTGATGCCCGGACGCAGACCGTCTCGCTGTTCGTCGACGGCCAAGCGCGCGGCCAGTTCTCGATGCAGCCCCGCCGCTTCAGTGAGCTGAGTGACAACCTCGTGGACATCAGTCGATCAGCCGCAAGTCGGCTCGTGTCGATCGGCATCAGCTTGTCCCGACACGTTGGTGCAGCTAGCGTCGCAGTCTTCCGAGGACAGCTCGCGCGCTTTCGAGTGTGGCGGACACTCATCCCGCCTGGGCAGATCCCACGGCTTATGGTGTCAGCGAAAGCAGATGGCTACTTAAGCGAGCAGCTCGTGATTGACCTGCGGATTCGCATGCAGCAGCGCTCGGTGAGCGTTGACGACACGGTCACGGACGCCCAAGTACTCAATGGCGACCAATTGGTGCCGTCCGTGAGCGGCGTGCGACTGCGAATGGTCCAGTTCCCACCCGCAGCAGTGTAGGGTTGTCTTGATTGCCTGTGAATGTGAAGAGAAGGTTGCCGCCAGCAAGTTGACAACGACATTTCCATTCTAGTAGTAATTGGGCTGGGGCCTTTCGATCGTGGGTTCCTAGTCGGACAGCTCGCCGCTAATCGAACGCGAGGTGGACACCTGGGAACGCGTTGAAGCCGTCCGGACAGATCTCTCGCTTGACAATCCGGATCGCGTCGTTCATGATCTTGATGAGCGAGCACTCGGCCCAGACCTCCTGCTTCTTGCGCGCGCGCTGCGTCGGGTCGCTGAAGAACGAATCGATGCCGTCCCACTCGCTCGCAGGCGGCAACTTGATGATCGGCGACTCGCACTCCACGACGCTCTCCGGCACCTTGTGCTTCCAGTACAAGTACTGCTTGCCGCCCGGGTTGGCGTACCCATACAGCTCGCAGTGGTGGATCATCACCGGCGGCTCGCGGACTGGAGCCACGACCTGGAGCGAGTCGGTACAAGGGTTCAGCTCTTGGTCCGTGAAGTCCCAGTACTGGTGGCCGTTCTTGTTCGACTTTGGGTGCGTGATGCCCAGGTTGTTGAGCTTGGTGTGTCTGATCCCGTGGTTGGCCGCCGCCATCGAGTACGCGTACATCTCGGCCTCCCACTTGGTGGTCGCGTGGCGCGCCTTGATACAGAAGTCGCAGTAGTCGTCGACCATCCGGAGAAAGTCGTTGCGGGTCATAATGTACGGCGGTCCCGTCGCCGTGTAGTACTCGCGCGCCTCCTCTTCCAGGACGTCGAGACACGGCTGGTGGGGCGAGCCACACACCTTGGCCAGGCTCTCTTCTTGTCCGGGTCCGTAGAACTGCGAGCCCAAGATGGTCGTCCAGTCCTGCGCCATGGCCACTCCGTCCGCGACCGTGTCGTTCACCGTGCTGACGTCTCGATGGCCGTAGTAGTAGTTGCTCACGTCGCGACCAGTGTTGACCTCGAGCGGGCGGAAGAAGATGAAGTCGATGTCGAGGAGCGTGACGATGTCGTGCTTGACAGGCGGGACGGCGTTGTGCAGGAAGTGGCGGAGCCCGTAGGGCTTGTTGTACGCCAAGTAGTCGTCCGAGACCTCGGGCACCGGGTTCTTGGAGTAGTCGGGCGTGAAGTGCACGCGGAAGTCGTAGTAGAACGTCGGCTCCTGGAGCACGGCGATCTTCTCGTCGACCGAGCAGCCAGACAGGATGCCCGTGATCGGTCCGCGCTGACCGGCGCGCGTCGCCGAGATCTGCAAAAGCGACTGCAGCAGGAAGCGCTTGCTCTGGTCGCACGTGGCGCTGAAGACGATGTGCATCTGGCTGCCGTCGTGGTCGCCAGGGTACGGCCGCACCTTGGCAGTCTCGTAAGTCTGATGCGTGTTCTCCGCCTGCTCCGTCTCCTCAGTCTGCTGCGTCTCCTCTTCAGCCTCTTCAGCCTCTTCAGCCTCTTCCGCTTCCTCCGCCTGTTGCGTGTCCTCCGCCTGCTGCGTGTCCTCCTTCGGCTCTGTCTCCTCCAGCTGCTCCTCCTCGTCCGCTCGTCCAGTCTCCTCGCTTGACGCACTGCCACCCAGGCTGTCGCTAGTCACTGTGTCGAAAGCAGCCGACATGGCGCTCGACTCGCCGGTCGACTGGCTCGCTGCAGCCACCGCCTCTAGGCCTGACCTGGCTCGCGTGTCTCCGTTCGAATGAAGCATCGCTATCCGGATCGAGCTCGCGACTGACTCGGCTTCGATGGCACGAGGCGAGCTCCCGGTGCGCGTCCACTCGCTGCTCTCTCCTCGCTGCTCGATGCCGCGGTAGTTGACAGTGGCCAGCATCACGACGACGACGAGGAGCAGAGCGGTGGTTCTCCGCCATAGCACAGCCTCACCCGACCTGGTCGAGGGCACAGGTCGCATGGTTGGCATTGATCCGAGCTCGAGACCCGGAGGGCGAGCACTTGGCCAAACTGAAGTTGAAGGATACTGCAAGTGTGCAGTCTGGGCAGAATGCGAAAGTGGCAACTCGACGACAACGACGCGTTCGCTCGCTCCCGTTTCCCAACAGCCACGCGCCCCTTGGTGGCCTAATGCGACTGGGTAAGCTCACATTGAGCGCTGTGGGGTGGCGACCGATCCTTTCTGGCGAGAATGAGCGAGTTGCTGGCCCAATCCTCCATCCCAGAGCGATTCGCTGAACTGCTGGGTGAGTTGCTGCGAGGCTAGGGAGTTGCTTGCCTGCGATCTCCATGCATGAACGACAGCCACGCACTGCAAACCGTGAGTCACGCACGGTGCCAAAAGCGGAAGCGAAAATCGGCCATCGAGCTCAAGCAGATTCGCGGAAGTAACTGCTTGAGCTCGATGGGTTCGTTTCTTACGAGCGTCAAGCTCGAAGCTCGAAATGCTCAGGAATATCCCCAGAGTCGATTCTCACAATCGTGGGCGAGAATCGAGCATCTTTTACCCAATCGTCATCGTTTGCATTCGCGAACCGTTGTTGGACAAGTCGAACACCATGACGCTTTGCCGCTTTGCCGCTTCGTTCTCTGTGGCTCTGTTTGCCTCTCACTTCGTACGCGGACTTGGTGGTTCAACCATCAAACCTGCTTCCACTATGAGCCTGCAAGTCGCCCAGAGTCTAACGACGAGTCTCTCGCTCGCGTCTTCGCGTCTGTCGCGGACTCGCATCCATCGTCGTGCCGTCGCATCCGGTTCAACCGTCGCCTCTGACCAGCACAGCCGGTGAGCAGCTCGAAAGAAGATCCCTATCTTTCGCCACGAGTCGCTCGTGACGCTTGGCGTCCAGGAGACAGTCTCACGGGATGCCATTCTGGGTGCATGTTCCACTTTCGACTCGGTCCAGCCACTGCCCAGCCAGCGCCAAGAGGGCGAGAGATTACTGCGCAAGTTCTT
Organism: Phytopythium montanum; assembly: GCA_023338065.1. Taxonomy (NCBI): domain Eukaryota; phylum Oomycota; class Peronosporomycetes; order Pythiales; family Pythiaceae; genus Phytopythium; species Phytopythium montanum. The sequence continues at coordinate 47,893 of JAADXY010000106.1, forward strand.
GCTACCGCTGGTAGCCTACCGGAGGGTTTCAGAGCTCGCTCCTCCCTGCTCTTCACCTCTCCACGGCTGCTCGCAGTCGCAGAGTCTCCAAGTCGCTCGCGTTCTCGCTTCGACGCCGCCTCCAAGCGCGACGTGTTGACCATCTTCGAGCCACCATGAAGGTGTTGTCGGACTCTCCATCGTCCTCTTCGACTCGGCGGCGGGCGTCGCTCGCGTTCCTGGCGGCCATCGCCATCGCGTCTGTGGCACTGCTCTCGATCGTCAACTACTACGGGCTCTCGGCCGCGACGGCCTCCTCTCCTGCCTTCTCGGGGTCCAGCGGCGGGTCTTCGAACCACGCGAGCGCCATGGCCGTGCTCGAGCAGCAGCAGCGCAGCTCAGAGATGCTCGAGGAGATCCTCCAGGTGCTACGCACCAAGCGGTTCATCGACGTCGCGAACGCCTCAGACACCGACGCAGCCGGTCCCGACGTGCTCAACCTGCGAGCGACCGAGAAGCTGCTGGAGCGCGCCGAGGAACTCCTCGAGGAGAAACTACGACGCGATGAACACGACCAGGAGCAACAGGAGCAGCAGCAGATGGCGATGCTGCTCGAAGAAGCCGAGCACGCGCATCCGACCGCCGCGACCGAGCTGTTCCCGGCCGAGCGCGACGGCAGCAACGTGCACATCGTCTTCAGCATGAGCTGCGGCCACCGCAATCGGCTCGTGCAGCAAACGATCCTGCAACTTACGGCGGCGTGGGTGGGTCAGAAGGGTCCGATCACGCAGATCCTCTCGGGATGCACGGACGAGGAACGCGAGCAAGTGATGCTCGAGCCGACCTTTTACTACGACTTCCGGCGTCACTTCACGCCCGGGTTCGCCATC
>JAADXY010000107.1:0-48378 GCA_023338065.1 Phytopythium montanum
ATTGGGAACGCGATCGGTCAAAATTTGCACTTGTGGGAAATGGCTTTTTTCTAGCTTTAAAACCTAAACGACTGTTTTGCTGTAAAACCTCGTTTTGCACTTTGATTGGGAAGTTTGGCAACTTGATTGGGAAATGGTGTAGTGTCTGTCAACATGTTCTCCCATCGCGACGGCCAGCGCGCACGCACTCGACGCCTTCGCGGCCTTCAGCTGAAGCTCGCGGCATCCCGTTCGCCGTCGTCTTTGGCAACCACGACGGGGATGCGACCGGCGGCGCCGTTCGTGGAGAGCATGGCCAAGTGCCCCAAGCACGCGCTGCACAACCCGTTCAAGAACGTGCAGCGCTACCAGGCGCGCAATGGGGTGCGCGTCACCAGCCACTTCCTCGAGAACTTTTCGCGGGACCAGGTGCGCTTCCTGGCGCGCTCGTTTGTCGTTCCGGGCGACCACCTGGGCCAGATGAGCCTCGGCTACCGCTGGCCGTACGGGTTCGTGGCGCTGATCACGCCGTACAACCTCCCGATCGAGATCCCCGTGCGGCAGATGATGGGCACGCTCTACATGGGCAGCAAGGTGTTCATGAAGGTCGACTCGAAGGTCAGCGTCGTCATGCAGATCTTCGGCCCGGACGACGGCAACGTCGACTACGTCGCCTGGACGCGGGCGTGGAGAAGAAGTTGGCCGAGCTGGCCGCTCGCCGCAAGCTGTTAGACCTGACGGTCGACTCCGTGCTCACGGTCTCGACCAAGCGCATGCTCGACCACGTGCAGGCCCTGCTCAAGATCCCTGGCGCCCGCCTCGCCTTCGGTCGCAAGGAGCTCGGTACGTCGTCTGTTGGCCGTCTCTAAGTGAGAGAGAGAGTCTCTAACGCTCTCACCATGTCGATATCGAGCAGAGAGCCACACGATCCCTGAGGCGTACGGCAGTAGACTGCGCTTGACCTGCGTTTGGTGCGTACTTGGGTTTAGAAAGTGCATACTAAAATCAAATCTTGACAAAATAGCAAAATATGTTTTACTATTTTTCGTAACTCGGGCAACTTGAAGCGATCAAAGTCACCACGGTGGCTCACTCGTGGTGCTGGATCGCGCACCGATGGAAGCGGTCCGAGCTGGTCTGGCTGACGTTCATACTCACGGCATGGACACCCACGTTTTGGACTACACGAAGCTATCAAGTGTTGGCTCTCTTCGAAGAGCCTGCTCACTTCGTGGATTACCACCACGCGCGCGCCATTGTCTTGTCTGTCCATCCGTACGCGCCTCGCTGAGACCACGCAAGTCTCCTCCTCCTCCTCCGTGTCCCTTTCATTCTCCAATTCGCCAGGTCGAGCGCACGGCACCGTAGTCAACACATGAACTCGAGGGGCTCGCGAGTCGCGCCGGTCGAGCCGTACCTGCGCTGGGACGCGGCCGTCTCGCGCCAGTTCCTGTCCACCATCAGCCGCGTCGAGATCCACGAGTCGCGTGGGCACGGCAGCGCCACGTTCTTCGTCGTTGACGTCTTCCTGACGTTGCCCGATGTCAGTCCCAGTCCCAGCTCCGTCACCAACTCCACGGCAGCCCAACACTCTCCCAAACCGGACGCCAACGCCGCGCCGACGTACCAGATCGAGCGGCAGTACTCGGCCTTTGTGCGGCTACGCGAGGCGCTCGAGCAGTGGGTACACGAGGCGACGCCGCTGTGTCGCTGCGCCTACTGCCTTGAGCTCATCGAGTACCTGCGGTTCTCGTGGTCGCAGCCTTCTCTGCTCACCAAGCTCGTGTACCGCGGCGACGCGCGCAAGGAGCTGCTGAGCCAGTTCCTCAACGACCTGATCGCGTTCGCCCGCCGCCCGCCAACGTCGCCGACCACCATCACTGATCGCCGGTTGACTCAGTCAAGAAGAGCGCGGGTTTGCAAGGTGCAGGCGCATGTGCCGTCGCTGCTCGAGGCGTTCCTGCTGGACAAGGGGCACCAGTAGGCGGGTGATCCGCATCGCCAAGTAGAAAACCCAGTTCAACATGTTGCATGCTCGAAAATGTTTGGCCGAATAATTACTTCAAAATTTTGCAATGCGTCCGTCAGCAACTCGGATCCCACTTGTTGGTGGGCCCACTCGTGTCCAGCAATGCGTCATGGAGAGCCACAGCCAGCTCCTCGCTTGGGTTCATATCTAGTTGTGCACGCGTCACGTTGCGGGCATAATGATGCTGGCAAGACGGCGGCCCAGCGGCTTCACACACTCACACATATATCGGTCCGAGGGTCCGAGCGGCTCCTGTTGCGATGGCTCCCAATGGTTCGCACGGGTCCGTGGCGGTGCTAGCGCTCCAGCGGCCAGGCGTCGGTGAGGAACGCCTCGAGCAGGCGCGGCAGCTGGTCGTGCAGCGCGCAGTCCTTGGCGTGCGCGAGCCTCCTGGAGGTCGAGAGCGCCATGAGCTCGTCCAGGAACTTCTTGAGCAGGTGCTGGCGCTGCTTGACGCCCGTGGCCACGCGCACCAGCAGCCGCGGCTGCGCGACGCCGAAGCGCGAGAAGTGCTCCATGGCGGCGCACTGCGGGCAAATGAACATGGCGTTGGCGCAGATGCGGCCCAGTACCGCCTCCCTCAGCGCCGCAAAGTCGGAATACCGACGGCGCACACAGAAGGCAGGAGCTGCCGACGGGCTTGACCGGTGCTGCAGCTGCTGACGCAGTCGGTTCGTCGGGATGCGCGACGTGTAGTGGAAGCGGTGCGTGTCCACGAGGTAGTACGTGACGCCGTCGTCGCCTTTGTCAGCGCCGCTGATCTCGACGCGGTCGAGCGCCGACAGGAACGCGCGGGACGTCGCCGCGTCCGCCGAGCAGTTGAGCGGCGCGAGCGGCGTGGGGCGAAGCCGCGGGGTTCTTGGTGTCCGCGCAGGCGAGTCGCTCGCGTCCAAGTCGCTGTCGGAGCTGCTAGAAGCTCGGCTTGCATACGCCGGCGCTGGGAATCGGCCGCCCAGCTTGCCTCGGTAGGTCCGCGAGCCGGTGGAGAGGTCCATGAGCTCTCGATCGCGCTCGTCGGCGAGCATTGAGGCCATGTGCATTGCGATCGGCATGGCTTACTGAGGGAAGTATCAGCGGGTGATCTGTGAGGTCGGTGGCAAGTTGCCTACTGGGCACGCGAGGGAGCCACCACTGTGCGGTGATTTGACTTGGCTTCAGTATGGTGGTCGGCTCAAACGGAAACGTCCGCTGACGCTGACTGGGATCTGCAGTTTTGTGTCGACGTTTGTATGGGCGAGCCCGATATATCATAGCGGCGCATCACAGTTGGGGAGAAAAGGGCCGTGGAAGGTGGGCCCTGATCTAAATTTTGCCTGCCGCCCGCCGCTTTTCAGTGAGTTGCGCTCGCTGCGCAACCAAAAAGTTTGGGCGTGCGGTCGACATCCATTGCGAGTGGCGCGGTGCACACAACGACATGGCTCTCACGTCCAATGCAACCAGCCTGGTCGAGCTTCCAGCATCGCTCAAAACGCGATGGAGCCAGAGCAATCTCAAAATCGCGATGTTGGATGGAACACGCCGCCGCACACACTCGGCGTGATGACGCACCGGCGATCAGAGTATTGCTGTCCCTGGCATAAACAAGAAGAAGAAGTCGGGTGCAAGATGATATATGCCGCAAGAAAAGGCAACCTCTCGCGATGGCTACTGTAAGACCCGCAACTGGCGCTTGAGCAGCAACGTGCGTCGGAGGAAACGTATCATTGGCTCAAGGCGACGCGTCGCCACAATCACAGAACAAGGCGGTGGAAGCGACACCGCCAGAACGCACGCGGGGGAGAGGACGAATGCGCTGTGGATGCGAGCGTGTTCTTCGCCACCGTGATCATCGAGCTGTTTCGCGTAGGCTACCGCTCGCTTCTTGGTCTTCGCGGTCGAGTGGCGATGTCGGGATTGCATGCAAGGAGAGGGACAACTGCTTGCACGCCACGGGAGATCGCCTGCAAGCCATAGAGAGACGTCCTACAGTGGGCGATGATCCACGAGCCAGCGTACAACGCAAGGAAACTGAGGTGGATGGAGCCATCTCATGTGGCGTCGGCCGTGGATACATTGTTCAAGGCATTTGTTCCAAACTCCAAAATCGAACAGAAGGAGATGGCTTCAACTTGGTTGCAGAATGATGGTTTGATTGTGAAACCACCACGTCTTTGCTCCATTCACTTGATATTTGTATGCTGAACCGCCGCGGCATTGCGAACGTCGGACAGGAACGTCACTCTGATCTCGCAGTGTGCAGAAACCAACCCCAGTCTAACAAACGGCTTTTTGGGGCTTGGCGTCAGCAGTTCGCCCACCCGAATATCCAGGCGTGAACAGGACTGTCTAACGCTACTCGTTGTATTTTGTTCGCTGTTGCATTTTCGTTGGGGAAAGCCGCACAGTACACGGGCGAATGCTCGCGGCGTTTCGAGAACGAAGGAGGATCGAGCGCATGTCGGTCGTGCCTCTCAGCAACACCATATCCAAAGCACGCGCATGTCGTCTGCGACACGGAGGGTGGAGCAAACATGGGCGGTGTCGATTGCGCCTCATCTGGTCCGCCGTCTCATACTCGAGTTCAGTATGCAATTTTGCGCGAATGGACGGACAATGACGGACCCTCTTTCGCGTCGCACCGCGTCGCTCATTTGGATCGCCTTCCTTTTTCTCTGTTTGGCTTTGCTCTTGATGAGCGAGTGTTGGCGATGTTCACACTTTCGCGTCGGGGTTACGCTCGTTTGCGGCGAGGCGTTTACTCTGGAAGAGCAAGAGCAAGAGAGAGAAAATCCACCCTCTCCGTCGCGCTGGATGGAATGGATGGGAGGCGTCTGTCTTTCGCGTCGCGGTTCGCGGTTCGCGGTTCGCATACGGCGATGGAGTATAATGGATGCGGGCCAGCCGCGTGCTGATCCTCGATTGCCCCTGCGAAAGGCGGACCGTCGGACAGGCAACAGACGGAAACCCGCAAGAGGTTACCACCGTAATCGCACCCAGCTCAGGAGCGAATCATGTCGCTCCAACCCGGCTGCAGCTCGTATCCCCCGGCAGAGGCATTCCCGCTTTTGCGCGCAACCCCACAAGTCGCACGACCACAGCCAAAACGCGATGGTGCTCGAGCAAGCGCCGTTTCCGACGACCGCGACGCTGATCGAGAGCCCCACGGCGCTCAAGAAGGCCGCGCTGTCCCCGCTGGTGGCGCACGCGCCGCTCGTGTTCGCTGGCGGCCGCGAACTGGCCCCGGCCGAGCCGCAGGCCGCGCCACAGCCCGCCGCGCTGCGGCTCGAGCCGTACCGCCGCTGGCAGACGGCCGCCACCTCGTCGCCGCTCTTCGACAGCGTGGACCACACTTCCGTGACGCACGCGTTCCAACGCGACGGCGCCACACTCTTCTCCGTCAGCGTCTACCTATCGCCGCCAAGCTCTCGCCTTCCAGCGAGCCAGGCCGAGACAGGCGGCAACGCATACATTCGCCAGCGACAGGCGGGCTCCGAGCCCGTTGGAGAGGACAGCCGCGCTCCCGTGTGTCAGGTCGAGCGCCGGTATTCGGACTTTGAGCGGCTGCGACGCGAGGTCACGGCGGCTGTGAGCGTCATCCCGCAGTGCCAGTGCTCGTACTGCCTCGACCTGATGGTGTACCTGCGCTTCCACTGGCGGCAGCCAGGCGCGCTGCACAAGCTGCTGGGCTCGGGCAAGAACACGGACAAGCAGCGCAAGATGCTGGATGCCTTCCTGAACGACGTGGTCGCGCTCGCGCAGCGGCCCACGCTCAAGCTGGAGCACCGGCGGCGCGGCGGCTGCGGCGGCCGCGAGCGCGTGCAGGCGCTGCTCAACGCCTTCCTGCTCGAGTGAAGCGATTTGCCTCGCAGGGCGTAACCCATAGTGGAGAGAGAGAGAGTAATTATTAGCGCGGGCACTGCGAGCGACAGCAGCCGCAGCCGCCAGCACACACAACTACTAATCCATTGACCATGTTGAAGTCGGTTATATTGTGAATGCAGCCCTTTATTCGGTCTGCAACGCGAGATAAACAATAGAATGAGCACTGGTGGCGGTGCAATCGGTCGCCTATTGATGCCCCTTGTCCAGCAGGAACGCCTCGAGTAGCGACGGCACATGCGCCTGCATCTTGCAAACCCGCGCTCTCCCCGACTGGGTCAACCGGCGGCCCGTGATGGTGGTCGGCGACGTCGGCGGGCGGCGAGCAAATGCGATCAGGTCGTTGAGGAACTGGCTCAGCAGCTCCTTGCGCGCGTCGCCGCGGTACACGAGCTTGGTGAGCAGAGAAGGCTGCGTCCACGAGAACCGCAGGTACTCGATGAGCTCGACGCAGTAGGCGCAGCGACACAGCGGCGTCGCCTCGTGTACCCACTGCTCGAGCGTCTCGCGCAGCTGCTTGAAGGCCGAGTACCGGCGCTCGATCTGGTACGTCGGCGCACGCTCGGTCTCGACTGCTTCGGTGCTGACGTCGAGTTTGGTAGAAGCGGTCGAGGGGTTGGAGCTGAAGCTAGTGCTTGACACTGGCAGACGCGACTCGGGCAGCGTCAGGAACACGTCCACGACGAAGAAGGTGGCTCCGCCGTGTGTTCGCGACTCGTGGATCTCGACGCGGCCGACGCTGGACAGGAACCGGCGCGAGACGGCCGCGTCCCAGCGCAGGTACGGCTCGACGGGCACGACCTGCGAGCTTGAGGTGCCCATGGTGGACGGCGCGCTGAGCACTGCGCCGCGTGGCAGGCAGTGCAGGGGGTTGACTGGCTGCAGCGGCTGGAGACGAGTGCGTTCAGGAGAGATGGCGGATGCCAACGACGAGGAGGAAGAGGAGGCGGTGGCTTGCATGGCGTCTGTGCTCGGTGGCAAATTGGACAATGGACGTAGAGACAGGAGGCGATTGGCTGAATAGAACCAACCATCACCGACGTGTTCGTGATGGTGGGGCGCCATTGCATTTCGTCCGCAATCGAGTGGAACCATCCCACACAATCACGTCGAGTGCATAATCTCCACGCACGAACATGCAGCCAGTTTGACTTGAAAAGAGTATGCTCGACAGTCCACAATCACAGCACCACCATAATCACGGTTACAGTTACATGGTTACGGTTACGGTTGTGAATGCAAAAAAATATATGACAGAACACGTTCTGTTTCGTCAGTACAAAAACTAAAATAGGACAGGAGACGTAGGATTCGTCAGCCTACTATATTTTGGATAAGCCGCTTATCCAAAACTATGTCAGAATCCGTACAATACCGTTATCCTGCCCCATTTAATTGCACAAATAGGCTCTTTTGAAACAATTGATTACAAAAATAGACGCAAATGATTGCGTGTCAAGAAATAGTTCAAATGTCAATATCCGTATCATTCGTAATCCATACAATTCAAAACACGAAGCCTACGATCGCATGTATTTTAAAAATATTTGGGTGACCGTGTAATCGCAGTACCGTGATATGTCGATATAAGTACGAAATGGGCGAGGGTACCTTTTTGCCCGCCACCTTGATCGCCCTCGTCATGACGATGACCTCGCGCTCGCATTCCTCCGTCGCGGGCCGCCCCTGCGCCGCGCGGCTCTCCCTGGCGCTGCTCCTCGCGTCGATGCTGCTCTACACCGTCTCCTCCGCGACAGCGGCGGACTCGAGCGCCTTCGAGATCGTCAGCACGTACGTACGCGTCGTTATCCTCTAGCGTAACCCGACTCCGGTCAATCGAACCCCCTTTGCTTCCACTTGCAACCGCAGCATCCGCGAGGACGGCTCGGCCGTGGGCGTCGTGCGCCACCGCAACGTGCTCTTCCTGCTCTACGACGAGACGATCATCGGCGCCGAGTTCGACGACCCGTTCCTGCGCAAGCAGACGGCGTACCCCGGCTTCACCATCATGCAGTGCGCCGCGTACCTCACGCGTAAACCCACGCACGCTGTTCAGATCGGGCTCGGCATTGGCTCGGTCCCTTCCTTTCTACGTGAACAAGGCATCCCCACCGGTGCGTACCCCATTGGCTTACACTACATGCTCACTACAGGTCGCTAAAGCCTGGGGGTTACGTTGGGTTACGCTCAGATGTGGTCGAGATCAGCGAGGCCGTAGTGCAGCAGGCGGCGCGCTACTTCCAGTACGAGCGGTGCCAGGCACCAGCCACTTGCCCGCACGGCGAGACGCTCGTTATGGACGGGCTGGTGTTCCTCGAAGGCGAGCCCGAGACGAGTTACGACCTGTTCGTGGTCGACGTGTACACAGGCTGGAACCCCTTCATGTTCTTCGAGCGCGAGGTGGTGGCGCGCGTTAAGGACAGCTGGCTCGCATCGGACGGTGTGCTCGTGCTCAACTTCGTCGGCTTCTTCAACGGGCCGCACGTGGCGGCGCCGCGGTCCATTTACCGCACATTGAGGACGCTCTTCGCGCATGTCAAGTGCTTCCGGTATGGTGTAACCCCTCTCTGCTTAGCTGGTTACTATGGGAGGAGAGACTCATGGTGGTGCTGTGTGTGGTCGACAGGGAGATGGAGGACGCCGAGGAGATGGAGGCGGGCAACATTGTCTTCTACGCGTCGGCTTTGCCCATCGAGTTCGAGACGCCCACGACGCGCGAGTACCAGAACCCGACTGTCAACACCTACTTCGCCGTGCGTACCCCCCGGTGGTTACGTTCTAGCCACCCAAGTCTTGCTGCTCACGGCGGCTTGTCTTGTTGCCTCGCAGGTGGTCGCGCATTTCCAGGAGTGGGAGATCTTCACGGACCTGCGCGACGCCGTCGTCGAGGTCGAGGTCCACCAGTCGATGGACGCTGAAGAGGTCGCCTTCTCGGCTTCAACCAAGGGCAAGAAGACCGACCAGACCGAGTCTGCGGTGGAGGAGGATGGCGAGCAACGAGAGCGAGTGCTCACGCGCGAGGACCACGGCCAGCGCGACTTTGCCGGGATCCATCGCGCGACTCAGGAGCATATGCGCCAGCGCGTGCTCGACATGTTCCCGACCGCCTTCTGGGACGCCTTCCAGCCCAAACAGTCGGACACCGAGGACGTCGACGAGAGTGAGTGAACCAAAGCGGTCGACGTCTCCGTTTAGATACATCGCGGGTATGGCCAGCGACGGCAATATACTCGTCACACGAGCCCTCAACTGGCGTTGTAGGCCGTCGCCACTCCGCCGCCGTCTCCGCCGCCCGCGATGTCGTGCACGAGCTTGACCTCGGCGGCGGGCAGCTCCAGGAACTGCACCAGCTCGGCGTACTCTGCGCGCAGCCGCCTGGCCCTCCCGACGTTCCACTCCTCGACCTCGAGCAGCTTGACCTGCCGCAGCCAGCGCTCGGCGCGCGCCACCAGCTCCGTCACCGTCTGCTGGATGCGCGCGTACTCGTTGGGCGTGAACGGCGGCCGCAGCGCTGGCGGCAGCTCGGCGGCGAGCCCAGCGCTACTACTAGAGCTACTACTGGCTGCGGACGCGGCCGACTGGTGCTGGTGAGACCCCCGCGGCGGCTGCTGGATGCGCCGCGCGTCCTCGAGCAGCACGACCAGGTGCGAGTACTTTGGCGCGTGGTCGCTGCCGAGCACGAGCGCGCAGGCCCGCAGACACCAGTGGATGGCGCGCAGACTCGCCTCCACGTCGTCCTCGGCCTCTCGCCTCCCTCCGCTTGCTCGCGCCTCCTCCTCCTCTTCCCCCTCGGCGTCCTCGTCGCTCTTACCCGTCCCGGGAGCGACTTCCAGCGCCGCGAGTCGCTCCAGCATGGCGGCCACGCGCTGCTGCTCGGCCGCCGCGTCCATCTGCGCGAACGCCGCGGGCGAGAACGCGCGCGTGAACTGCTTGGCGAACGCTCGCGCCTCGTTCTCCACGCGCTCGACCGCCTCGACGTACTCGACGAGCGCTTGAGCGCCAGCGGGTTCCGCCACCAGCTGCGTCCTCAGCTGAGAGAGCAGCGCGCGGACTCTGGCGAGCGCTGGGCGTCGGCCTTGGCTCAGCGGCGGCGTCGAGGCCGCAGACGTGAGCGTCGCGTCCAAGTAGGCGACGCGCTCGCGGACGGCGCAGCGAGGGCAGCGGAAGGCCTCGACGCGCGCCATGGCGTCCTCGCTCAGGCCGACGCAGGCGCCGTGGTACCACTCGTCGCAGAAGTCGCAGCAGACCATGGGGAGCAGCTCCGGCCCTCGGCACGAGCAGAAGACGTCCGGCGGCGCCACGAACGGCGGCGGTGAAGCGGCCGTGCGGTCTCCGAGACGGCACGGTGAGCACGTGAAGGACTGTTGTTGGGCCAGGCCGACGCACGCCGGGTGGAAGAGCCGAGCGCACTGGCGGCACGAGATGACGGCCGCCCTGTCGTTCAGCACCTGCTCGCAGACGCAGTGCGCGCGCCACCGCCGGAAGACGCCGCCGGTCGCGTCGCTGCTGGTCGTGGAGGGGTCAGCCTGCAGGCGAGCGAGCGCGCGGGAGAAGAAGGCGTCGAGCGCCATGCGGCTGCCGGACGGACGCAGGAAGAGCGACACGACGCTCTGCTGCCAGCGCCTGGCGTCCTGAACGCGCGCGTGCAGCTGACGGCGCAGCAAAGACGACGCCGGCACCAAGTGCGCGTCCGCCGCGCGTCCGAACGCCTCGACGTCGGCCAGCGGCGGCTTGGCCGCGTGCCCAACGCTGCCGTTGCGGAGCAGCTCGGCCGCTCGAGTCTCCCACTTGCGGCACTGATGCAGCCTCGCAGCGACCTCGTCGGCAGCTGCAGGCAGGATCGGCAGCCTCTGCGCGCGCTCCAGCAGCGCCGCGAGCTCCTCGGCGCTCGACACGCGGCCGGCTTGAAGCGCAGCGGCCAGCTCGTCGGCTCCGGGCTGAGACGCGCGTAGTAGCGAGCGCAGCAGCTCGACCTTGCGGATGGACAGCGAGCGAGCGAGCCCCAGACCGGCCGCTTCCTCCACCAGCGCGCGGCACTCGGCCTCACCCACTCGCACCGAGTTGTTCGCGGACGAGAGGCGGCACGCAGCGGCCGCAGTCATGGCGTTCGCGCCGCTCAGCACTTCGAGGTACGCGGTCGCTCGGTCGAGGTCTGCTGCTGCTCGCTTGGCCACGTCGACTGGGACGCTGGAGACGCGCGCTCGAGCGTCCGCGAGCTCGTCCATGACGTCTCCAAGCGCCTCGTTCTCCGCGTCCAGCGCCACCACGACGCTACGGGCGTCGCTGTTGGTGTCCAACCTGAAGGTCGACACGTCCGCGGATTCCTCGCGCTGGATGGACGCGACGCGGGTCAACACGCGCTGCACGACGGGCTCGCAGTCGCTCCAGGAGGCGGCGAGCTGCTGGACGCGGTGCATGCCTCTTGGCACCGCCTTGAGCTCTTCCGCGGCCGTCAGTAGAGCGCAGAGCTCGGTCCACGAGGCTGAATGGCTGTGGACAGCTTGCTGGTCTGGAGAAGCGCTCCACGCCGCGTCCGCACGATTCGTCCACGCGTTGCCGGTGTCGATCGCGCGCTGCAGAGCGTCAAGTCGAGCAGGAGCCACGCCTCCAAGCTGTTTACCAGTCGCCAGCAGCGTCTCCAGCTCTTCGACAGCTCGCTTGTCGCTGTTCGTCTTCCCCTCGTCCGTCTCCATCGCCTCGACCTCCTCCTTGACGTCCGAGCCAACGATGCTATCGACCGTCGCGGACCAGTCGTCCACACGCCGGAGCTTGGCTCGCATCCGGTCCAGCAGCGCGTCCAAATCAGCCAGCGAGTAGCGTGACAGATACGTGTAGTGCTTGTCCGGGTCGCACCTGCACATCCCGGCTACGTGCTCGGCGCACGCGACCGTGCGGTGCGCCTCCGTCGGCTGCCGCAGTGCGCACCGCGTACACGCGACGGCCTGGAGGTAGCAGTACTGCTTGCAGGCGGCGCAGCGCAGGCCCTCGTGCCGTCCAGACTGGCCGGCCCACAGCACCATGCGGCTCGGTCTAGCACTCCCAGGCGTCCGAGTTGGCGTCATCCTCGCCTTGGTCGTCAGCCGCCGCCGCTTCATCCCGCCGGCCTCGACCGCTCTGTCGTCGCCACTGTCGCCGCCGTCTTGGTCGCACGCGTCGCTGGCTGCGCGTGAGCTCATACGGGACGCCATACTACGACGAGTAGCGGCTGCCAGTCTTGAACCACTGGTGCCGTCCGCAGTCGACAGCCCGCTGCCGTGCTCCAGGTACTGCTCGTACTCGCGCATCGACCCGCGGCGAGTGACCGGCGAGGCCGCCACAAGCGCCTCGAAGCGCGCAAACTCGTCTCGCAGCTGCTCCATGGCCGGCAGCAGGAACTTCCTGGCCGCTTCAGCGTCAAACGTCTCGGCTTGAGTATTGAACGCAACGCTGTTGTCGTCGGCGATGGTCTCGCTGAGCGAGCAGACGAGCGCGTCGTGGCAGAAGACGGGCAGCTTGCGGTACCGGCGGTAGCTGTCGACCGACTTGCGTCCCCAGGGCAGCCAGTCGACCGTCGAGAAGTTGACGGCCTCGGCGCAGTTGAAGCCGTTGTTGAAGCCGCCGTGGTAGGCCGACGGGAACGTCACGATGAACTCGTTGGCGCGCTGACTCGCTCTGTAGACGGATACGCCGTGCTCGCGCAGTGTCTTGGGCGAGAACATGGTCACCATCTGCAGGTGCAAGTCCGGCTGCTTCCCGAAGAGCTCGGGCGTCAGCTTCCTCATCGTGGCTTCGAACGCGTCGGCTTGAGCGCTTGGCACGCCGTACCACGTCTTGGGGGCCCCGCAGTGCAGGTAGCTGATCGAGTAGAAGTTGTGGTCCTCCACGTGCCAGCAGAAGGTCGAGAAGCACATGCCCATGTAGATCCACGGCACCATGACGCCCTTGATGTCCTCGTCCAGGTGCTGTAGCACGGAGCCCGGCAGCTTGGGCAGGTTGTTCAGGTTCCACCCATCGCCAGCGTACCGCGCCACGAGCTGTTCGAGCGACTCGCCGGCTTCCAGCGGCTCGCGGAGGCCGTGCGCGAACAGCAGCTCGTCCTCCTCGTCCTCGCTCTTGCCTTCACTATGGGCCGCCGTCTTCTTCCAGCGCTGCTCCATGAACCGCAAGCTCTTCTGGATCGTGTCCGACCGCGGGAACCCGCTGCCGACCGCGCCACTGTCCACGTCGCTGCCGTACTCGACCTCTAGCCGCTGCTCGTGCGCCGGCGTCCCCAGTATCCGCCAGTACTCCTGCTCCACCTCGAGCTCGTTCGGTTCGGACGGTAGTGAGCCAAAGTACTCGCGCTTCCAGGCGTCCGCCTTGGCCTTGAAGGCGGTCAAGCTCGTCTCGGCGCCCATCTCGAACCCGAACGTCGCTCGCTCCCTCGCGGCCTTGGCGTCTGTGGCTTCGTGAGCTGCTTGGTCCACACAGGCCTGACAGTACCAGTCGCCTTCGGGCACGACTGACAGTGGCGGGTCGAGGCAGAACAAGTGGTGGCCGGCGTCGCAGCCGTCGCACAGCAGCATCTTGTCCGAGCAGTCGCCGCGCAGGCAGGCCTGGCAGATCTCGCTCTTGAACGCCAGCTCCGCCGCCGCCCTGGGCATACAAACAGCACGTCAAAGAGCGTTTTAGTCGCTAGTTCGCGCGTCAACTGGAGCGGCTAGTGGAGTGGGCAGCAAACGTACGGGTTCCAGCCGTTGGCGACGAGGATCTGCAGCGTCGACAGCTCCACGTCGTCCACGGCGCCGTCGTCCACGTAGCGGATGGTCGCGTGCGGCTTCTTGCCGCCCAGCACGCGTCTGACCTCGGCTACTATGGCGCCGGTCTCTGGGAAGAAGCGGAAGAAGCGCTGGCCCACGACGATCTCCGGCGGGTCCAGTCGCCGGCTGCGCTTCGGCGACGGCTTGAGACTCGCCGGCTCCAGCGCCACTGGCCCTGCCGACGAGGCAGAGGCCAAGGCGGTCGACTCGCGCTTGGCTCGCTTCTCCTGACTGCCACCGCTGGTCTTGTCCGTCTTCTGGGGGCTGTGGGCGTCGTCGCTCCCGCTGTGCGAGCCGTCGAACAGCGTGCGCTTGACGCCGACATCTCCGTCCACAGGCTCCTCGTCTATCGTTGAGCTGCGTCGCCGCGTCTTCTTCATGCTGCTGCGCGACTTGGGCGCCGGCGTCTCCGCGACGTTCAGGCTGTTGTCTGGAGCTGTTCCGTCTGCCGCCACCTCCTGCTTGGCCGCTTTAACCTCCGCCCCGGGTGGCGTAACCTGTCCCCTTTGGTCGTCTTCAAAGGCGAGCAGCAGGTCCTCGTAGTGCTGTCTGTAGGCGTCGCAGAGCTCGGCTGTCGGCTGCCCGGCGGCTCTCGTGCGGCCCACGCGGCGCACGATAGCAGGCCATTGGCTCGCGGTTGAGACCTGTCGGTAGCCGCCGAGCGCCGTGACCGCCTGGAAGAGCAGCCGCAGGTTGACGAGTTGGCCGTCGACGCGCGGGAGGCCGCGCATGGGCGTGGCTCGGCGGTAGAGGAACATGCGCAGCTCGTCCAGGAAGAGCTTCTCGGCCCGCGAGTGCGCGTCGATGCAGTTCAGCTGCTGCACGCGCGTGCGGAAGCGGAAGCCCCGCTCGTTGACGGCGAACGGCGGCCGCCAGCCTGGAGGCGGGACGATCTTGCAGATGCCGGCGAGCATGCCTACATGACGGATACTGGGCGGTTAGAGACGTCCAGGGAGCAGTAGAGACACACAGAGAGCCACATGAAGAGAGAGGAAGCGTTAGTGACGGGATTGGCGAGGTGTGGAGGTGTCTGGAAGGCGGTGGAGACCGGCAGAGACCGACAGATCGGGCGGTTGCGGTGCGTAATTTACCTGGAAATATATTTCAGCGGGTCGCGGAACTCGTCCGGCGTCGGGTGGAACTCGGGGCATGGCGGGCAGATGTACCCGCGCGCGTCCGCGGGCTGTGGGTCCCAGTCCATTGGGCTTGAGGCTGTTGGAGCGGGAGGTGGTGAGGTGGTCGAGGTGGTCGAGGTGGTGCGGACGGATGCTGCTTGTTCGTTCTGCAGAAAAGCGAAATGCGGGTGCTGCGGATGGTGTTGGCGACCATGTCAGCCCCGGCGGACCGTGTTTTGGCATGGATGGGATTACACCCTGCGGATTCATCTACCTTGTTTTGGAACTTACAGGGTTGAGCATACAAATATGAAGTGAAATCTGCGCCACGCTGAACTTGTTCGCCAGAACACGGTGGTGACGAGCACAGACGGGCGACGGGACGGAACGGTATTTTTGTCCCGGAATTTATTTCCGGCGACTCGCCGCATGGTGCGGATGCGCCGCGGACCGCGCGCGCTGGCGGCACTTCCTTTGACCGTAGCGCGCATCCGACCGAATTTTAATGTAGATGAGCGTGTTGCGCAGGCCGACGTGCTGTCCGCGGCCCGTGAACGTGCGTTGCGGCTCCGCATCGCGCGGACGGAAGCTATATCTCGAGGCCGTCCACAACCGAAGAAGTCGCGTCCACAGTATGGTCCGACGCTTCGGGTGCGTCCAATTGGTCGAAAGTGGGACGGCAGGCGGGTTTACGCTGAACCTCTTCGCGCGTTTACTGGCTAAAACAAAATGCAAACAACCGTTCTCTACTGGACAAAATCGCTACTAAATATTTTTCGCCAATCACACGCGAGTAACCCTGCCGCCACCAGTTACTGGCCCCGTGAGTGTAACCCCCGCTCAACCGCTGAGCGACGCGCCAAACGCGGATTGAAGCGCCTGCCGCCCTCGCTGTGCCGCTCAGCGCGCGCTCCGCCCGTCCCCAGCTCCTCTGCGCGCGCTGCTCGCTGTCTGCGCGGCTCACAACCTCTTTAATCTCTTCCTGCGCATCATTCTGAGCCGCCGGCGGCTTCTGTACGCTCAGCAGAACCTGCGCATCAAGCGTCACAAGGCTCTCGTCCACCTCCACGCGCTCCTTTCTACCGACCCGCGACAACCAGTACAAGCCCAGAGCGCGGCGAGATGGTCGAGAAGCGGCGCACCCTGCCAGCAGACGCGGATGTACCGAGCAATGGCGACAGCGAGCGCCAATACAAGCGGCAGATGACCGAACATCGCGGACTGAACGGCCTCGCGACCGTCTCAAGCGTCTTCACTACGGCTGACGATGCTCGTCCCATGTCTGTGGACCTGCCAACACCTACACCAGACGAGGCCGAGGCTGCGATGGACGTGGACGCGGACGCTCCCGCGGTCGTCCAGGGGGTGGAAACCGGCGCATTCACCGAGGAACACGCGTCGCTGGTCTTCCGCCACGATCTGCTGGTCCTGACGAGCCACAAGCGCATCGTGACGCCGGCGCTGGCGGACGCGCTCGGCTGCCAGTGGCGCGTCGTCTGGTACCCTCACGGTGTCGTGGACGGCTCGTACGCCAGCGTCTTCGTCGAGATGGTCGTGGACGAGAGCCGTGAACATCCAGAAGACCAGGAGGAGCTGGTACGTCACGCTGAAGTGGAGATCGCGGTGTTGCGCCGACCGGACGGCGCAGCAGGTTACGAGCGCGCGTCGACAGCGCACGCCTTCAGCCGAGAGACCCACGAGTTCGGCGTGAGTGAGTTAGTACCGCGCAGTCAGCTGCTGGACCCGGCGCGCGGCTTCCTGGGGACCGATGGGTGCGTGTGCGTCGACGTTCGCCTCTGCTTCGTCCACCCGGACCCGCTGGCCGTCCAGACCGGAGCGGACGGCAGTGGAGTGAACAGCAGTGGAGCGGACGCGGCGGCCATGGCGCTGGCGGCGCAGCAGTTGCGGTTGAGACTCGGGGACTCGACGCTCGAGGCGGTGACGTCCGCTGAGGACTTGGACGAGGGCGAATCAAGGCGGCTAGAGGCGTACGACTCGAAGCACGCGACGGGCATGGTCGGGCTGAAGAACCAGGGGGCGACATGCTACCTGAACTCGCTGCTGCAGACGCTGTTCCACCTGCGCGCGTTCCGGCGCGTGGTGTACGAGACGCCGACGCGCAGCGAGGACACGACGAGCTCCGTGTCGCTGGCGCTGCAGCGCGTTTTCTACCGGCTGCAGCGGCAGCGCAAGGCCGTGAGCACCAAGGAGCTGACGCGGTCGTTCGGCTGGAGCCAGGTGGACTCGTTCATGCAGCACGACGTGCAGGAGCTGTACCGCATCCTGTGCGACCGGCTGGAGGACAAGATGAAGCACACGCGCGTGGACTCGGCCATCAAGCGGCTGTTCGAGGGCCGCGTGCGGTCCTTCATTCGCTGCGTCGACGTCGACTTCCAGTCGTCGAGAGAAGAGAGCTTCTACGACCTGCAGCTCGACGTCAAGGGCTGCCGAGATGTCCACGAGTCGCTGCGCAAGTACGTCGAGACGGAGCTGCTGCAGGGCGACAACCAGTACGAGGCCGAGGGCCTGGGCAAGCAGGACGCAGAGAAGGGCGTCAGCTTCCTGCAGCTGCCGCCGGTGCTCAACCTGCAGCTCAAGCGGTTCGAGTACGACCCACTGCGCGTCGGCATGGTCAAGATCCACGACCGGTTCGAATACCCGACGACGCTCGTGCTGGACGAGTTCCTCCAGGACGAAGCGGACAAGGACAGCAAGGACTCGGGGGACAAGGACTCGGGGGACAAGGACAGCTCGGACTCGAGTCCCAAGCATATTTATCACCTGCACAGCGTGCTCGTGCACAGCGGGGACGTGCACGGCGGCCACTACTACGTCTTCATCCGGCCGGCGAGGGAGCTGGCGGCCAGCAAGGACTGGTTCCGCTTCGACGACGACCAGATCACGCGTGTGGACGAGTGCGTCGCGGTCGATGGCAACTTTGGCTCGGCCCCGTCGACTGCGACGAACGACTCGACGGCTCACCCGACGTCCCCGCTGTACTCTTCGTCCCTCATCTCCTCTCCAGACCCGGCGGCTCGAGCTCAGGACGAGACCGGAGGGCTCGAGTTCCGGTCCATGGACATGCCGACGCCGGAGGACAGGGACGCGACCGGCGGCGCCGACGACGTGTACGATTTCGGACGGACGGACGGTGACGCCGCGAGCTCCAGCGGACTGACTCTGCCGCTGGCGCGCAGCTTCTCGAGCGCCTACATGCTCGTGTACGTCCGCGACGGTCTCAATGACATCAGCGCCATTGGGGACCCGCTTGAGGTCGTTCCAAGCTCTCAAGACGTCGAGATGCCGACGCAGCCAAGCCAAGAAGACGTGGAAGTGGACGAGGACGACACGGACGACGCAGAGACGGACGCGGTGGCGGTGCCCTTGGCGCTGGTCGAGCGGTTCCGCAAGGAGGAGAAGGCGGCGGCGCGGCGCAAGAAACTGCAGCAGACGGACCACCTGTTCATGAGTCTGCGCGTGGCATCCGACACGAGCGTCGCGGGGCTCAAGCGGTTCACCAAGAGCGTCGACTTCTCGCAGTTCGGCAACAGCGCGTGTCTCCGCGTGCGGATGCGGCGGTCAGGACACATTCGCGAGCTCTACAAGCGCGTGTACGAGCTCTCGGGCGTCCCTGTAACCCGCCAGCGGCTCTGGAAGATCATCACGCGCGAGAACCGGACGCACCGGCCGGACCAGCCACTGCTGCCGGACACACTGGACCTGCGCGTGGACTCGCTGATCGACGACGACGCGTCGCCCAAGGCGCCTGTGCGGCTGTACCTGCAGATCTTGGGGCCTAGTGAGGCCAAGTGCGTCGTCCATCGACATGTGTGGAGCGAGTTCACAGCGCCAGAGGTCGAGATTGAGGCCGAGAAAGACGCCGGCAGTCAGGACGGTGACCAGGACGAGGACGAGGCTGCGGACGGCTTAGACGCTGTAGAAGACGTCGGCTGCTGCCCCGCGGAGCTTGGAGAGCACGACATCCTGCTGTTCGTCAAGTTCTACAACCTCAAACAACCGCTTGGCGACCGCTTGCAGTACGTGGGGAACCTGTTGATCGACGCGCGGCGGACGGGCCAAGAGCTTGCGCGGTACCTCCATGAAGCGCTGGAGATCTCGGCGAGCCGCGAGCTCGTGCTGTACGAGGAGATCCAGCCGACGTCCGTGCATGAGATCGAGCCGGGGACGACGCTGCTGGCCGCCGAGATCCAGCACGGAGACATTATCTGCTACCAGTTCGCTGATCCAGAGGCGGGAGACGAAGCGCTCAGCTCCAAGCTCGAAGCGGATGATGAGCCAGACCCGGGCATGGACGTGAAGCTCGTGCCGCAGGACGAGGAAGACTCGCTGGACGCCGTGTCGCTCGCGCTCCCAAGCGCGGCGTTCGCTCCAGACAACGACCCAGTCGAGAGGTACCCGGACGTGCCGTCGTACTTCCGGTACCTGCTGGACCGCGTCGAGGTCACGTTCCAGCGCTACGGACACGCAGACGACCGGTTCACGCTCGAGCTGCTCCAGAGCAACGTGTACGACGAGGTGGTGGACGCCGTGGCTGCGCGTCTAGGGCTCGTAGGAGACCAGCGACTGCACTTGCGGCTGTATCAACACTCGCCACTGAACGGCCAGCCGATGCGCAGCCCGCTGCGCCACTCGCGGTACGCTGGGGACACGCGGACGACGCTCGAGGAGCTGCTGACCGAGTACTTGGAGCGCACGACGACCATGTACTTCGAGGAGCTGCCGTGCCCGATCACGGAGATCGAGGCCAAGAAGACACTGCTGGTCTACTTCAGCGCATACGACGCGTGCTTCACAGAGTCGAGTGGGTCCCGAGGCGGCCAGATGCGCCGTGTTGAGCTGCTTGTGCTGCCGACGGACACGACGCGGGACCTCCAGCGGATGGTGAGAGAGAGCTTTGAGCTGTCGGAGAGCGTCAAGCTGCGCGTGTGTGAGGCTGTGCAGCACGGGACGGTGGTGCGCGCGGTGCTGGACGAGGACTCGCCGCTGGACCGCTACTGGCTGGGCGGGTTTGGCGGTGGATCTCACGGAAGCAGCGAGACACCGGCGCTGTTCGTCGAGTGCGTGCCCGAGGACGAGGAGGAGGGAGGCGAGGAGGTGGAAGACGACCTGGTCTTCGTCAAGGGCGTGACGCACTTCAGCTTCCAGGCCAACTCGCAGACGTGGATCCTGCCGCACGGCTCGCCGCTCGTCGTGCGCTTCCGGGAGAAGGAGACGGTCGCGCAGGTCAAAGCGCGGATCCGCCACAGGTACTGCCTGCTCCATAGATCTCCCTGCTAGTGATGGAGGCCGTGGCTGACTGTGTCTGACTGTGTCTAGACTTGGAGTCTCGAGCGAGACGTTCGACCGGTGGAACCTGGCACTTGTCAAGGACCTCAAGGCCACGACAGTGTGCGAGCAGTTTGCCGAGCTGGACGCTGAAGCGGTGGACGCGCTGCCCATGGCGCAGCTCCAGGTCGTTTGCGGCTCCGAGTACCAGGACATTTCGAGCTTCGGGCTCGAACACGCGGACCCGGCTCCCAAGGGGATGTCCGGGACGCGCCACCGCGAACAGGGCATCCACATCCGCCACGACTAGACCAAGAGAGTGGGTGACGAAGGAAGAGAGCAAACGAGCCAAGATTAGACCAAGGGGGTGGGCGACCGAGCCAGGTGAGCACGCGCGTGGTAATATATGCCGAGGTGGTGGGCTCTGTAGTGTACACGTCGCTAGTGTATGCGGGGCGGACGGGAGGCGGCTTGGGACTCGCAAGGGAGGGATGTCGACTGGCTGGAGGCGCAACCAAGCGCCGGAGCGGGTAGAGTACATGCGTGGTCGTCTCCGCGGCTTGGTGGCTCACTATGTGGTTGTCTGGTTGTCTACAGACCGCGGCGGCTAGCTGTACAGCGAGTCGAGCAGCGCCTGGTACTTGCGCTCGACGACGCGCCGCTTGACGTCGCCCGAGTCGGGGTCGATCTCGCCCGTCTCGACCGCGAAGGGGCTCGCCATGAGCATCCACTTGCGCACACGGAAGCCGGCGGCCGCCACGGCACTGCGCTCGGCCAGTGACTCGAGCAGCGCGTCCAGGTGCACGGCCCACGCCTGGCAGCGCACGGCGTCCGCGACGTTCGTGGCAGAGCTGCCGATGCGCCGCGAGACCTGCAGCGCGTCCTCTCCAAGCTGGCCGGCGGGGAGTGGCGGGAGCAGGACAGGAGCTGGGGAAGGGAGCGCTGGGACCGTCTGGAGGAAGAGCAGGACGCTGAGGAAAGCGCGGCCGTCGCCGACGAGCACGGCGCGCTCGAGCTCCGGATGGCCGGCGGCGATGGCGCGCTCCAGCGGCCGGAGAGGCACCCAGTCGCCGGTCGACAGCACCACGAAGTCGCGCGGGTCGTGCAGCTTGAGGAACCCGTCCGGCGCCAGGAACCCGCGCTGGTACAGCGTGAACCAGCCGTCCGACGGGTCGTCACAGCCGCTCGGCTCCTGGTCATCTGTCGGCTCTTGGACGTCGTC
Source organism: Phytopythium montanum (assembly GCA_023338065.1). NCBI lineage: Eukaryota > Oomycota > Peronosporomycetes > Pythiales > Pythiaceae > Phytopythium > Phytopythium montanum. The sequence goes on from JAADXY010000107.1 coordinate 21,268, forward strand.
CTCATCGACAAGACGGGCTCGGACGTAGCCCATGAAGACGTTGCGGCCGCGCAGCAGGACATCCTGAGTCCGCTCGTCGCAGCGCAGCACGGTTCCTCTCAGCGCGCGGCCGGCGCTGCCGAGCTCGCAGGCTCCCGGGCAGTTGATCGCCGCGAAGCCCGAGGTCTCAGCCGTGCCGTCGAGCTGGTAGACGGGCAGGTCGACCGTCTGGAAGAGCCGCTCGAGCTCGAAGTCGAGCGGCGCGAGCACCGAGAAGCAGGCGGCGCACGACTCGAGCCCGAGCTTGCGCTTGATGGCGTTCAGCACCAGCTTCTGCGCCAGCAAGTACCCGAGGCTGCGCGGCGCCGGCCGGCCGCGACTGCGCTTGAGCTTGAGCTGCGACTGGCTCTGCGACTGCCGCTGTGCCTCCCGTTGCTGCTGCTGCCGCGCGATGAGCTGCTTCTTGGCGTTGCTGGCCGCGCGCGCCTTGGCCCAGCGGTAGAGCAGACTGTTTGCATCGCGCTTGGCGCGGTACACCTGCGAGCCCACGTGAGCCCAGGTGGCGGGCGTGGCGAACAATGCCGTGGGTCGAGCAGCAGCGATCGCCTGCTTGAGCGACGCGCCTTCTCCTATCGCCACGCATGTGACCGAGAGCCCGACGACGAGCGGCAGGAAGAGCTCGAGCACCTGCGAAGCCACGTGGTGCAGCGGCAGGTAGCCGAGCACGCGGTCGGCGCTGGACAGCGGGCCGCAGCTCTGCGCCAGCGTCGCGGCCGTGAACAGCACGTTGTCGTGGGACAACTGCACGCCACGGATCAGTCCGGACGCGTCCAGCCCGAACTCGAGCGCGCAGCATTGAGCTGGCGACACCCTATCCGCCAGTCGCTCGACGTCCACAGCCTTGGCATCGGCGTCAGCAGCCAGCGCGGCGACGTCGGCCATGGTGAGCACGTTGACTGGCGCGCGGACACGTAGCAGCAGGTCCACGGGGTCCTGATCCTCCCCGAGCACGACGACGGCGCGTAGCAGCTGGCTGTGGCGCTCGACCGCCTCGGCGAAGTTGTCGGCCAGTCGGTCGAGCACCAGCACTCGAGCTCGCGCCGCCGGAAAGATGTGGCCGGCCAAGTCGACGGCGCGCCAGGAGGAGCGGACGTGAGCCACGTGGCCGCCGAGCGCCAGCGCCGCGAGGTGCAACGCGAAGGCGTCGGGACCTGCGCCAGCACACACGACGAGCCCTTCGCCAGGCGAAAAGCCGAGTCTCAACAGCGCGCAGGCGGTGCGGAGCACCTTGGCGTGCAGCTGCGACCATGTGACGCGCACTGTCGGTGGAGCCGCCGGGTTGTGGCTGGAGGAGGGGAGGACGAGCAGCGCTGGAGCGTCAGGAAGCCGTCGCGCTGTCTGGGAGAAGGCGGAGAAGACCGTCTTGCCGTTGCCGGTGTAGGTAACTGGATGGGTTTGAGGGCAGATGGAGGAGGCTGGCGGCTCGGGCTCCGGGGCTGGCGTCTCGTCCGGGATGAACGAGTAGCCGGCCACGACGTTGCCGCCGTTGTGGCTGCCGAAGGTGAAGGAGCTCGCGCGCGAGTACATGTACGAGCTGGCGCGCTTGGCTGTTGCTGTTGCCTGCGCGGTGGACGGCGGCACCGCCTCGATCTTGATGGCGCTGAAGCGCTGCGCCAGCTCGCTGTGCCTCGTCGCCGTCGCTGTCGACGCCGTCGGGGCATTCGCAGCTGCAGTTGATCCAGCGTCCGTGTGGCGTCGAGGCCGCCGGTCCAGCTGCAGCTTGTGCGCTCGCTGGCTGTCCCGAGCCAACGCGTCGGCGTCCAGCAGCGACACGTCGGCGCCGGCGGCAGGGATGACGGTCGCGCGGAACGAGATCATGTCGGACGTCAGTCGCCGCGGTCCGGGGCCGCGTCCGGCTGCTCTGTCCGTCTCCGCGCCGGGCTCTTCTCGGTCGGTCTCACCGGTCGCTTGGGCGTGCGAGTCGCCAGGCGCGCGGCTCTTGGACGGCAGGCGGCTATTCTTGTGCGCCGACACGTGGATCGCCGAGAACGGAGGGTGCCGGTGACATTGGGGCGGTAGGTGCGGACGCGCAGCTGCCGCGGGGCCGGAGGTGGAAGCGGCCGCCCGCCCGCCGTGCGGAGCGGCCATGGGCGGTGGGTTGCGAGTCGCCAGTGACACGATGCCGAGCGGTAATCACTGGCGTTCAGTAAGGAAGAATGCGGACTGGACCGGCGCGCTTGGTACAGTAACTTACACGTAGAAGCGGACCGCGCGGGGGTACGGTACGTGACATTTTCGCGGGGTTTAAACCAATCATGGTCGATATGGTTCGATTTTGCACCAATCATAGTTGAAGTGGTGCGGTTTTCGCACCCATCTGGGTGAATTGATGATTGTTTTTTTGGATCGTGAGACGGCAGATGGCGAACATGTCACAAGGTACTCAACCGCCATGTTGTCTCGACACCACCACCAGAGCTCCATGGCACCGACATGGGGTTACGCTGGTGCGCATTGGCCATCGTGGCGCCATGAGGCATTGGTGGGAGCCGTCCCGTGGTGTTCAACCGCACCCAGTCTCCTGACGACTGGATGGCTACAGTGGCATTCTTCAACGCTTCAACCGCACCCAGTTCAATCTCCGAGATGGCTACATATCTATTCGGTCCACGACCCGCCATTCGCCGAGTGTACTCAGAGATCCACCATGGCTTCCGACCCGCACGGACCCAACAAGCAGGCTGGCTTCTTCCGCAAGCTCTTCTCCACCAAGCACCACCCTTCCCGCCTGCCATCGACGTCGAACACGCCGCGTCGAATCGCTCCGCGCAACCTGCCGCGTGCGCTGGCCGACTTGCCGTTCGCTGCCACGCTACAGCAACTTTGGGCCGACGAAGCGTCGGAGGAAGCGGCCGCGACGCTGCATCGCGAGTGCATCGCTCAGCTCAGGCGCGTGCGTAACCTCCACGTCCCAGTCATCGTCAGTGCCGGCCCAGTGTCCGGCGCCATCGTCTCTTTGGAGCTCACGCTGGCCCGGGTTCGAGTCCCGTGGAGTGTATCACGCCCCGGCAGCGGCGCGTGTCGTGACGCACACGTTCGGCGAGTGCCGGCAGATGCTCAAGCTGCTGGCCTCGTGCGTCAAGAGCGACGACGCCTGCGACTGCAGCGCCACCAAGTCCCGAGGCTGCGCGTACCGAGCCAAGATGCGCGCCTTCCTGGACACCTGCTGGGTGCATCCGCCCGTGGTGCACGGCACGACGATGCAGTGGGGCGGCGGAGACGGCGGCGTCACGACCGGCATCCGCAAGAGTGTGGTGACCGCGAGTCTCCAGGTGATTCTCGCTTTTGCGCGGGGCGAGTACGACGGTGGCGAGGCGAGTGACGACGTCAAGTCGCGTGAAGTGGCGACGGTCGGCAAGCTGCCGCATCTTGGCGCTTTGGAGGAGCAGCAAGTGGCTGAGGAGGAGAAGTGCAGAGCTCGGCTCGAGGTCGCCGTGGTCGTCCGCGACTTCCTACAGCTTGCTGATGAGCCGTAGCGCCATCCACTCGGGAACGAGGGTGGTCTTGACTGAAGAGGAGGGTCTACAAGTCTCTTGACGAATGTCAGGGTTTGACTGTGGGTTCCGGCTCCAGGCGTATTCAAGGTTCAAGGTGCTGCCCGACGACAGCTTGACGGATGGAGTCGAACTGGCGAGGCGACAGTCGAGCGGCAATGCTGGAGGCGTGAAGGGAGGAAGCGACCAATGGATCGACGTCGGCTGGGAAGAAAGGTTCCGCCGTTATAGACAATAGAGCGCTCAAGGTGCGGCGTGTGGCCGCCGACATGGATGGAAGTAGCTACTGTCGGACGAGACGGCCGTGAATGAACCCCATGGCGCACTGCCAACAGCAAGCGCGATGAACATGGGGATTCATCGTTGCAGAGCAGACTACCGGCGCGCCGACCAGCAATTGAAGGGCGAGACTGCTACGGCAAAGACAGAGGCGGCAAGGCGGCAGCACCATGGTCGACGCTCTTCAAGAGGAGCAGACGCTTCCGGATCCTGAAGATGCTGCCTTTCCTGTGATAATGACTGAGTTGTTCACGGATCATTCTGTTCGACAGGATGGACCATGTCCAGACCAAGAGCCGCGTAACCTTTGGTTTTTTTGGTTTTACACAAATTGTAAAATGTGCCATGCGGGGTTACTCTCGCTGCAACACTGACAAAATAGACACCGACCGACCGACCGACCGGCAGCGAGGATGAACGCGACGGACCCTGGCGCGCAGAGCGTGCACGGCGTGAACCCGCAGTCGCTGGTGGAGAAGATCATGCGCAACCGCATCTACGCCAACGTGTACTGGAAGGAGCAGTGCTTCGGGCTGACGGCCGAGACGCTCGTGGACAAGGCGGTCGAGCTGACCGAGTTCGGCGGCCAGTTCGGCGGCAACCAGCAGCCCACGCACTTCCTGTGCCTGCTGCTCAAGATGCTGCAGCTGCAGCCGGAGCTCGAGGTCGTCCGCCAGTTCATCGAGAACGAGGACTACAAGTGCGTCCTACTAGCAATCAAGACGACTCGTGGAGGAGGACTGCACGCCTCTGGATGGAGCTGACGCAGCGTGTCTGTACGTGTGTGTGCCTACAGATACGTGACAGTGCTGGGCGCCGTGTACCTGCGCCTCGTGGGCAAGCCGGTGGACGTCTACTCGCTGCTCGAGCCGCTGTACAGCGACTACCGCAAGATCCGCAAGCGCAACATCATCGGTGTGTCCGTCCTCCACCTGCCGACCTCCCGTCCTGCCTAGCCGGAGCTATTTCTAACGCTGACGCCCTGCCATTTTGCGGAGTAGGCTGGGAGATCACGCACGTAGACGAGATCATCGACGCGCTGTTGCACGAGGAGTTCTACGTGGACCTGGCGCTGCCGAGACTCATGGACCGCGAAGTGCTCGAGAAGAGCGGCGAGCTGCCGCCACGCAAGAGCCCGCTGGAGGACGAGCTTGACGCCTCGGATGACGACGACGACGATGACGAAGAGGACGAGGAGGGCAAAGATGCCGACGAGTAAGGCAGAACTGGTTGACTTGGTAGGGAGGGTACACTTCCCATCGAACAGCCTCACCTCATATCCTCTCGTAATACAAATGTAAAGTAGTTCGTCCAAATATGCTGTTTAGTAGGTTCGTACCCCTCAGTGTACCCCCTGTCATGGCCATCAAAATGCATTTCCACATTGAGACGACCATCACCAAGGAAGGAAGGACGCCAAGAAGAAGACGATGGTGCTGTTCGTGATCGGCCTGGGCCTCGGCGACGAGCAGGACATCACGCTGCGCGGGCTCAGCGCCGTCAAGAAGTGCAAGAAGGTCTTCCTCGAGAACTACACGTCCGTGCTAGGCATCGACCACGCCAAGCTGGTACGTCCTCGCTTCTCCTCTGACCAGTCTCCTCCGACCTGGACTAAAGGACGGCGTGTCGTGGACGCCAGAGCGAGTTCTACGGGCGGGAAGTGATCCTGGCGGACCGCGACTGCGTCGAGACGGGCGCCGACCAGATCTTCGAGCACGCCAAGGACGACGACGTCGCCTTCCTCGTCGTCGGCGACCCGCTCTGGTCCGTCTTCGGTCGCCACCGATGGACTGGAGACCTCAATACTAACCAATGGCAATGCCACTGTTTACAGCGCGACGACGCACTCGGACCTGATCCTGCGCGCGCAGGAGCTCGGCATCCGCGTCGAGGTGGTGCACAACGCGTCCGTCATGGGGGCTGCGGCTTCGTGCGGGCTGCAGCTGTACTCGTTCGGGCAGACCATCTCGATCCCGTTCTTCCGCGACGAGTGGCGGCCCGACAGCTTCTACGAAAAGGTGCGGTACAACCGGCAGGGCGGCATGCACACGCTCTGCCTGCTGGACATCAAGGTCAAGGAGCCCGACTTCGAGGCCATGTGCCGCGGCCGGACCGTCTTCCTGCCGCCGCGCTTCATGACGGTCAACCAGGCGCTCGAGCAGCTCATCGAGGTCGAGGAAAAGCGCCAGGGCGGCGCCTACGCCAAGGACACGCTCTGCGTCGGCATGGCGCGCCTCGGACAGAAGGGCCAGACCATCATTGCTGGCACGATGGACGAGCTGCGCGCCGCCGACTTTGGCGAGCCGCTGCACTGCCTTGTGATTGCTGGCGAGGTCCACCCGCTAGAGGAGGAGGTGCGTCTGCAGGTTTCTGACAGGCGTCGATGGTTGTCGAATGGCTGATTGTGTTGGTCGCTGCAGATGCTCAAGCAGTTCCGCATCAAGCAGTAGAGGGGGCGAAGGCAAAAGCCAACGCGCCGCAAGTTGCGGGTGGAGAAGAGAATACAGGCGATCGGATATGCAAAGCTGTGGATTGGTGGAGTTAAGAGCGCGGACGCTCGACTAGCCACGAGACTACGCATTGCAAGGACGGAGGAAGCGCGGGAGAATGAGGAGAGAGCAAACCTTCGAGCCACTCGACGACGCCTACGCGTGGTGATGGCGGTGGTGGCCGTGCGTTTCCTTGGCGTGGTGCTCCTCCTCCTCCTCCTCCTCCTCATGCTTCTTGCCCCCGCGGCGGCGCTTCAGCTGGTGGTGGTGGCGGTGGCGACCGGCGTCCTCGCAGCCGTAGACGTCTCCATCCGCGTTCTGGTTGACCACCGCGCACATGGCTCCGTCCGGGCACTCGCCGTCCGAGACCTTGGCCACGCACACGTCGGCTCCCTTGGCGACGCACCCGTCGTGCGTCCAGCCCATGACGCCGATGGTCTGCTCGTCGGCCGCGCAGCCCGTCCAGGCGTCCGAGTCGTCGTCCGGGGCGTCGGCTGGCGGCGCCGTGGCGTGCTCCAAGCCCCCCTCCTCCTCCTCCGAGCTGTCTGAGTCCTCCGAGTCCTCCTCCTCCTCCCAGTCGTCGTCCTCCTCCCAGTCATCGTCGCTGCTCGTCAAGTTGGTCGCGTAGCAGCCGTACACTGGGCTGGCGTGCGCGTCGTACGTCACCAGGTCGCACACGGCGTCCTCGGGGCACGCGCCGGCGCTGTTGTCGGCCACGCACGCGTCTCCAGAGACGCACGAGACGGCGGCCCAGCCCACGACGCTCATGGGCGACTCGTCGTCGCCCGAGCAGTCGCTCGTCGTCGGCGCTGAGTCGTCCGACCAGTAGTACCATTCAGCGGGCACGCAGCCGTACACGTAGTCCGAGTAGTCGGCCGTGTACGCCACCGGCGCGCACGTGGCGCCGTCGGGACACGCGCCGTCGAACACGTCGGCCACGCACATGGCCTCGTCGGCGCCGATGCAGGCCGCTTCGGGCCACGACACGACGCTGACCGACTGACCGCCGTCGTCGCACTCGGCGTCCGTCTTCTGGTTCTGGTGAGGGTGGGTCTGGGAGCGAGAGTGGATGCGGAGGCGGACGTGCGAGTCGCGCTCGGCCAGCGCCGAGGAGAAGGCGAGCGCGAGGCTGAGGGTCGTGAAGGCGGACGTCAGGCGGACCATGGCTGGAGGCTGGGAGGCTGGAAGGTGGCGCCTTGGACGATGATCGGGGAGTGAGAGGCAGAGCAAGCGGACTGGGCGAATGCATTGCTCCAGCAGCCAGCGAGTGGTCCGCATGGGCCGCCGTCAGCGGAACGCGGCAGCTGGGCGTGGAATCTAGAAGAAGCGAGCGGAGAAGTCGTCACTGGCGGGTGAAACGAACTGGTCTGTCTTCAGAAGCGGAGATGCGGTGGGTTTTGGACCAAAAACCACCGCCGTGGTGAGCACTTCAACGTGATCTTGATGTGTTCGCGATCTAAACGTTTCGCGCGGGTGGTTGGTGGCCAGGATGTCGTGACGCACGAGCAACTTTGAGGTGCTAGCGGATTGGAGAACACGTGTGGTTTCACAGCATCTCATGGAAATTGTGTGTGGTTTTTGAACTGAGCTGCAAACCAGTGTGATTGGGTTGGCGGGTTACGCATGGGATGGAGAGATGCAGCCTGCCGACGGTTCCTAGCCGCTGGAGCGTTTGAAGACACCCTAAAGCTCAGAGATCGACGAGTCGAGCGCGCGAGCGAACGCTCTAGTTGTGGGCGTGGTGCTTCTTGCCGTGGTGCTTCTTGCCGTGGTGGTGCTTCTTGCTGCTGTGGTTCTTCTTGGCGGCGACCGGCTGCTTGCGCTGGCGGGTCGTCTTCTTGTGGTACTCCTCGTAGTCCCACGTGGCCGTGCAGCCCCAGACGTAGTTCCAGTACTCGTCGATGGCGACCGGCCAGCACTCGGAGCTCTCCGGGCACACGCCGTCCCAGACGTCGGCCACGCAGATGGAGCTGCCCGACGGCACGCAGCCGTTGGCCGACCAGCCGAGCACGCCGATCTCATCGTAGCCCTCGTCGCACGGCGCCTGCACGGCCGCGTAGTCCGTGTCGTCGTAGTCGTAGTAGTAGTTGTCGATGCAGCCGTACACGGTCGGGTTCCAGGCGTCGTCCCACTGGACCACGTCGCAGTACGAGCCGTCCGGGCACACGCCGTCCGCCTTGTCCGCCACGCACATGGAGGCTTCATCATCGATGCAGCCAGCGTACTCCCAGCCGACGACCGAAACGGGCACGCACTCGTCGCCCTCGGGCGTCAGGTCCACGGCGTAGCAGCCGTACACGTCGTATCCGTCCGCGTCCAGCGTGACCCAGCCACAGGCCGAGTCCTCGGGGCACGCTCCCCAGTAGTAGCCGGCCACGCACACGTCGTCCTCGACGGCCGGGTCGTCGTACACGCAGCCGGACTCGGTCCAGCCCACGACGCTGCCGTTCGTCTCGCCGTCCGCGCACGTGTCGTCCGTCGGCTCGGTGCACGGCTCCCACGAGCCGGGCTGGCAGCCGTAGACCGACGCGCCGCTGGCGTCGTACGACAGCCACGAGCACATGGCGCCGTCCGGGCACGCGCCGTCGTAGATGTCGGCCACGCACATCTGCACGCCGGCGTCGATGCATCCGGGCTCGGTCCACCCGACGACGCTGACCGACTGGCCGCCGTCCGAGCACGAGCCGTACGTCGGGTCCCACCACGACTTGGTGTGGCTAGAGTGCACGCGCACGTGCGTCTTGGAGTGGCGCGCGGCGGAGGAGATGCCGACGGCCAGCGCCGCGACGAGCGCGAACTGCTTGGTCTGGAACATGGCGGTGGGCTTGGACGAGGCCTTGGAGTCGATGAGTCGGGTGTGGGCTGGAGCGCAGATTGCCGAATGAGGTGGAGCTGCCAGTGTCTCTGGCGGCGGTGAGATGAGGAAGCCCCCCTGTGGTGAAGATTTGACTTGGACTGAGTATGGAAATGTGATAGGTTCAACTTGGACATGATTCACATGTACCATGTCCGAGTCACATGTCGATACTCAGTCCAAGTCAAATCTCCATGGGTTCACATTTTTTGATTGGCACACTTCGATCGTTATTAGGTTCTGGGTTGTGCTGTTTTTTGTTCAAATCTAATCAAAACGACGGTTTTTAGTTTGAGCTCGGCTTTAGTACGTGCGGGACATTTGTTTTTTGTTTGCTGTTTGATTTTCAATCTTGCGGATAAATAAGGTGGAAAATCCAGGATCTCAGCACTGATATTTTTGCCGCTGTTGAACCCATCGACCTTGAAGGCGGCGAATGTATGGCGCTCAGTATTGGCGCTCAGCTGCCTGGAATCTCCCTCGAGCTTCGAGTCGAAGTGACCCTGCCGACCAGTCTGATGACGCAGCAATTTGCACCCACGGCCGCGGTCAATGAGATCTTTGGCGAGGACGTTCTCGATGGATATGAACGGGTGGAGACCAGACCGACCGCGCCGAAGGTGTCCGCAACCGCAAAGATCTCGCTCGCCGAGTGGCCAAAGCGAATTGCCCGTGTGCATGAAGTGGTGGCGTCAACCCGCACGATGTCGGGCGACACGCACGTCGAGCATGCAGCCGTAGACGTCATTGCCGGCGGCGGGATCCCCATTACTGTACCGACCTAGCCTCGATCGCCCAGGGCGGCCGTTGCCATGTCCGATCCAGCAAGCAGCACTAGAGACCGTGGACGAGAGGTGCTCATTGCCAGCGTGGTCAAGAGCGTGCCGCCGGACTGGCCCGAGGCGAGCTGAACTGCGCTTGTAGGAACACTCTGCTCACCAGCTTGCCGTACTCCTCTGATCCTACAATGAACCTAGTGTCTAGGCTGCACGGCAGGCTATAACGCTGCAGTGCCGCGAGCAGCACTGCGAGCAGGACGATCACCGAACACGCGAAGGCCTCGGCGACCCCGCCCGACTGAAACGGACGGCCGCGGTGGAGGCGCACCGCTAGGGATTGTCAACACGCTGCACTTGAAGCGTGGTGGCAGACTGACCAAGGGGGGGTGAGGGCTGCATCAACGGACGCTCCACCTCGAAGCTCGACTGCTCGCGCGTCTTGGTCTGGACGTGCTGCCTAGCCGCACATCCAGCGCTTCTTCTTCTTGATCCAGCGAGTGTCGGAAGTAGTCACGCACAAGTGCTAACTTGAACGCCGATGTGGTTGCTGCGCTGATTGCCGTCGGTCCTTGATCTTCTTCTCCACGTTCTCTTCCAGACTGCTCTCCTCGGCGGCGGACCCCAGCCGAGAGAGGGCCGGAGCCCGCCCGCGAAAACAAAAGCGAGCGAGTTCCTCAAGGCACTCGCCCAACATGGGCGAAGAGCTCACTCGCGCACGCAGTTGGCCAGCAGCCACCTGATGTTGAAGCGATTGGCGAGCATTACATAGTCGAGCGATGGCTACACTACGTCAACGCTGGACGCGCACTTTTGCATGCGGTCATCGCCCAGATCATCTCGCTGCGGATTCTTCTTCACTCGTCCGTCGTCGTCGACTGGGTATTGCTTGCACGCGCCAAAGAGCTGCTCGATCGGCCGGTCTCTCAGCAGTGGAGCGAGCTCTCGATCGCTCAGTACGTCGTCGACCAGGCAGTACGCGCTGTGGTCTCCGGACCAGTCGATCAGGCGGTGCTCGAAGCCGCCGAGCGAGACGCACAGGTACGGGAAGTCGGACCACCAGGACTCGTAGCTCGGCACGTAGCCCACGAGGTCCTTGACCTGCGACGCCGGCGTCTCGCTCAGCGCCGCTCGCTGTCCGTAGCGACTGCCGACGACGTACCGCCGCCACGTCCGGTGGAGCGTCCGCAGTAGCAGGAAGGCGGCTGTTGCAGCTGTCAACACGACCAGCAGCACGGTCAGCACGCGCATCAACTGCGTCTGGTCGTCCGTCGGGTACTCTCTCGGGAACGGGAATATGAGGCGCAGCCAGTAGATCCACGAGTCGCGAGTCGTGTACGACCACTCCTTGTGCTGCGCGTGCGTGATGGCGGACTCTGTCGGCGCGTCGAACGGCCAGCCGTCGTACCAGTGGCCCATCATGACGAGCGAGGCGAGCGCCATGATGAGCAGGTGGTACCTCGAGGCACGAGCCAGCAGCCCGTCGAACTTTGGCGGCGTCTTCCACTTGCGCAGCAGGCAGTACTTGTCGACCCAGTAGTTGACGAGCAGCGAGACGGTCGTGATGACCAGGCCCGTGGGCAGGATCGGCTTGTAGAAGAGCGCGATGCCGACCGACTTTGAGATCTGCGTGTACCGCTCCGCGAGCTGCCAGTAGGCGCCAGAGTAGTAGCTGTTGAGCTTGCGCTGCGTCTTGGCGCGCGGCCCAAAGTACCAGCGCATGAAGCGGCCGTAGAGACTCAGCAGCTGCAGCGCCGGGATGGTCACGAGGTTGGCGATCAGCATGGCCTGCGCGAGCAGCAGGTTCTGCTGCGACAGCATGTCGGTGAAGTCCATGAGCAGGTACATGACGACGGCGCCGTTGAAGCACCGGAAGAGCAGCAGCTTGTTGAGCGCCGACAGCTGCTCGCGCTCCTTGGTCTGGTGCTGCTCGAGCAGGTTCAGGTAGCTCAGCACCTTGCAGCCCACGTAGTCGGTCGTCGCCAGCGTGTACGCGAGGATGTAGAGGTTGCTGCGCCGCGTGCTCGCGTCCGCGTGCTCGTCGCCAATGACCGAGTCCTTGACCTCGAGCGCCAAGAAGTACACGCCGACCATCATGGCGCACACGGCGGTCACGGTCACGACTTGCTGCGAGAATCGCCGCGACCAGGCGACGCCCACGTTCTTCCACTGCACGGAAGACGGCTCGACCGCCTGGTCCACGTGCAGGATGTTGGACCCGCGGAAGCGGGGCACGCCCGCGTTGCCGCTGCCTCGAGAGCAGTCGAGCGCCGTGGCGCACAGCCCCACGCGCGTCTCGAGCAGGCACTTGCGCTGCGCCGCCTCGGTCTCGAACATGACGAAGACCGACCAGACGCGGTACGCCTCGTGCTTGATCAGCTTGGCGATGCGCGCGCGCTGCGAGTGGAGAGCCCAGACCCAGTAGTTCAAGTCGCGGTGCAAACCTAGCGCCTGCTGGAAGCGGCGAGTCCACTGCTGCGTCTTGGGGAACGCGTTCTTGATGTCGTGGCCCGTGACGGCCGTGTGGATGGCTCGGGCGATGACCACCGGGTCCGGAGACTCCATGCGGAGCATGTCCTCCATGTACCGCTTGTGCGCCAGCGCCGAGAGCAGCGCGTGGTTGTCGACGGCGACCGTGACGCACTTGACGGGCCCGAACTGCGCGAAGAAGGCGCGCCACTCGTCCGGGTCCCACGCGTTCGCGTTCGGGTCCTTGACGACGACCGAGTAGTCGGCCGCCGTCTGCGCCAGCGCGTCCAGGTACGCCTTGGTGCGGCTCTGCGTCAGCCCCGCGAGCACGCAGTAGCCGCACAGGATGACGAGCGCCACCATCTCCACGTGCAGCTGCGTCATGACAAGCGGGCAGTCGTTCACCACGTCCGTGGCTTTAGCTGCTGCTCCATGACTGACTGAGACGGTGGCCGCAGCAGCTCCAACGCTTGTGGTCGAGATGTTACCGTCGCTTGTGGCGTTCAACGGGATCTGTCGAGTACACGCAGCCGACCCCCAGATGCGGATGTCGAGTCCTCGATCGCCCAACGCGCCAGAGTAACTTGGAGACGCGAAGTAGGCGATCGTCGGCGCTGACAACGCCGCGAGCACGAACATGAGCACCGCGAGCTGCAACAACATGCGGAAGTACATGCTGATGCCGATGCCGAAGACGGACAGGTCGGCGAGCGACGTTCGCCAGACGGGGAAGAGCTCGCTGCCCGCCGGGTCTTCGCCCATTTCCACGAGCCGGAAGGCCGCGGCCTTGTCGCTGAAGACGCGCCGAGGAAGGATCACCTGCTGCAGCCACTGCTTGGCCACTTCGACGCTCGGCGCGCCATCGCGGCCGCCCGGAGCGACCGACAGCCGCAGCGCCGTCGTCGAGAGCCGAAGGTCCGTGGAAGACAGGCGGTCATCTGCCATGGCGGCGATTCAGGCGGGGAAACGAGGCGGAAACGCCGCGAGGCGGACTGGTAGGTGCGGTGACGTGTCGTGGAAGCGTGTGGGGCGCTGGGACCGCTTCAATCGACGTGCAGGCGGCGGGAAGTTGCGCGCATGAAGGTGTCCTCGCTGGCGGTGAGCGACAATGAAGACAGTGCTGATGAGATCGACAAGTTACACTTTCTTACTCAACGCAAGAGAAACGGCTTGATTGTAACCCGTCGCAGTTGACATGGGTTCACTTTGAGCCCAACCTAAGTCCAGCGTAACCGTTTGGCTCAATGCGGGGACTTCCGCGTCGACTGCTGCTGTTGTTGCCGTCGGTGGAGATGGCGCTGCTCGGCTTCAAGTTGTCGCCGTTGGAACTGTCGTTGGTTGTGCTCGTGTTAGCATGAGCGTCTCAATCACATAGGGAAGCAGCTACGTAGAGACGCACCTTGAGAGCCTTGAGCTCCTCTTCGCTCAGGACGACCTGGAACTCGACGCAGCGCGGCTTGGCGGACGGAGAGAAGGGACCCGGCATGTAGCGAGTGTAGTGGCCCGGCTCGGAGCACGGGCGGAGCTCGGTCGAGGCCTCGTCGACGTTGACGTCCAGCTCCACTGCAGCGAGGGTATCGAGGGTTTGTGACTCCAATCTGGTCGCCAGCTCGATGACAGTGCTCGACGTACATTCACTGCAGTCCATAGCCGCGATCCACTTTGCGGGGTGCCGGTGGGAGCTAGTGCTGGAAGCGGACCGCCTCCGCTCCCAGCGGTACAGCGGCTTGGGCGGTCGGTTGATGCGGATCTCCTTGCGCGTCGAGTCGCCGGCGACCTTGGCGACCTTGGCAAGCGCAGAGCCAAAGAACGGAGTGATGCGAGCAACTCTCGGCCGTGGTCTGCAGTGCATGCCATCGTGAATGCATCTCGTGAGCAACGAAAGGGTATGTTGCCTGTTGCAACCAATGCAGACGGACTTGTGCTGGGAGCAAACGAGATCCGGTGGGAGCGGCTTGCTCGGCGTCTGTAGATAGTCCCGCGCAGCTAGAAGGCGCACGCCCTGCTTCCTTACAATAGCTTCGAGGGGACCCGCAAGCAGGGACCGCCGAAAGGCCTCGACGTCGCTGATCCGTTGCACCACCCGTGACCTCAGCGCCGACACCTACGAATGCCTCCCACAGCTTGCAGTCAGGCGACGGAGGACAACTCCAGCATACAGACAGCTCTCCATACGTCACTTGACCCCGTGTCGAGCTTCATCGCTGCTAGAACCTGCAGGAACGCATCCACTGGACCCACCAATAGCCGTTAGTCAGCCTACTTGAAAGCACCTCATGAGAACTCGTCCTGGAACTCACCTTCACGCACCAGCGCCGGGATCTTGGCCACCGTCAGCTCGCCCGCCTTCTCCTCCGCTTCGCCCTCGCTGTCGTCCACGCCCATTTCGTACAGCGCCGCGTGCGGGTCGTCATCCTCCACGACGGACGCCATCATCTCGCGAAGGTAACCCGTGCACTTCAAGCTCCAAAATGCACGCGAAGACGCGACGAGTCGAGGTGTAACCGGTTACACAATGGTTACAAACATACCGACATGCACTCGTATAGAGGTCCCCATCGTAACCAGTTCTAGAAAAGGGAGAGATACAACGTAACCTTGACAACGACAAGCATGAGCGCGGAGCTGACGGTCAAGGTGGTGAGCGGCGCGTCCGAGTCGCTGGCGCTGACGGTCGAGGACCTGGCGCAGACGACGGTGCTGGCGCTCAAGCAGCTGATCGAGCGGCAGGACTCGGCGCGCTTCCCGGTCGCGGCGCAGCGCCTCATCTTCCAGGGACAGATTCTGCAGGACGGCAAGCTGCTGACCGACTACCACGTCGTCTCCGGCTGTGCCGTGCACCTGACGCTCACACGCGGCGTCGCAGCGGCAGCAGCTGCACGACCGACTGGTCCGGCTCCAACGCCGGCGTCAGCTCCAGTGGTAGCGCCGGTGGCGGCCCCTCCGTCCATTGTCCCGCAGCTGCGCGGCTTCCTCCAGCAGATGCAGATCCGCGAGACGCCAGCGCAGTACACGGCGGCGCTGCAGACGCTGCAGCGTATCTGCGGCAATATCGTGAGCCACCCGACAGAGGAGCGGTACCGCAAGCTGCGCGTGTCGAACGCGGCGCTCAGGAGCAAGGTCTTCGACCGCACGCGCGGCACGGACTGCGTCAAGCTGCTCGGCTTCCAGGACGGCGTGGAGGAGGTAAGACGCTTCGCCATGCACACACTCACGTGGGTGAAGTGCTGGTGTACTAATTGTATGGTTGTGCTCTTGCCTAGGGGCACTTGGTGCTCGTGCCGAACGCTGAGCGATGGGAGAACCTGGTCGCTGGCAAACGCGTCATCGACGAGACGCTGCAGTCGGCGAGCTCCCCCGCCGCCCCCGCTTTTGGCATGCCGGCCGCGCCTGCCGGTGGTCTTGGCGCGGGCTTTGGTGCTGGGGGTGCTGGTGACTGGGCGGCGCAGGCTCAGGCGATGCTGCAGAACCCGGCGATGGCGCAGATGCTCGCGAACGACCCGCGCGTGCAGCAGATGACGCAGTCAAACCCCATGATGGCGCAGGCACTGCAGAACCCCGCGATGCTCGCACAGTCGCTGCAGATGATGCAGCAGAACCCGGCCATGATGCAGCAGCTCAACCAGATGATGAGCGACCCGAACGCCATGGCTCAGGTACAGCAAATGATGGCCGGCGACGGAGCTCCCGGCGGCTTTGGAGGCGGCCTCGGAGGCTTTGGCGGTGGTCTTGGAGGCTTCAGCGCGCCGCCTGCTGCTGCTCCTGCCAACCCTTTCGCTCCGACAGCGTCCTCTTCGTCTCCATTCACAGCTCCGGCTCCAGTCCAGCCGCCGGCCGCTCCTTCAGCGTCGTCGGCTCCTGCCGCCGCGACGCCGTCGACCAGCGCGCAAGACGCCGCGAGCTTCGACGAGGACGAGATCGCCGACGCTATTGCGCGCTCACTGCAGGACCAGTGAGGGCCACCTCGCCAGGAGGATGTTGAAGGCAGGGCCGTGAGAGAGACTGGAGCGTGTGATTCACATAAGGATCATTTTGAATGATGACGATGAGCAAACAGCCTGGTCAGCTCGATCACGACGGGACGCGCTGATAGCAAGGAACTCAGCTAAACGACCAGCACGAGATGCCGCACAAGGTTGAATCCCAACCTTACCAGCCCGCTGTGGAGCCTAGCAGAGCACAATTCAGGCGAGTTCGTGCTGGTGCGATATCCAATCCAAATGTCACCTTCTCATTGGCCAAAAAGCCGCGTCTGTCTCCCCTCCACCAATAACATGCCCGCTCGCTCCGCCTCCTGGTCTCATCCACTTTTACGGTACGCGGCCGGTCGGTGGCGCGGAAAGCAAAAAGCGAGCCGCTGGTGACCTCGCGGTTGCCTTCCTCCCTCCCCTCCCGCCTTCCGCTGCGCGTCCCTGCGCGTGCCCCTGCTCACGCTCGACCCCGTACAACCCCACAGCCGCGTCCGTACGGGTGTGCTGCCCCTGTTCCGTGCCTCCCGCGTCTCGATCCGCGCTCTACAGCCCTCACAGCCGGCTGCCGACTGCCTGGGTGGTCCGCGTCCATTGACTCAACAGCGCCTGCTCCGTGCCTCCTAGCGCCTTGAAGACCCGTCCTAGGCCTCTAACGTCCCGACAGACGCTTCCGCACGCCTTTTGAGCGTCCGTAGCACCCTCGAGCAGCTTGGAGCGGACGCCAGCGGCCGTCCGATGATGGTGAGCGACCAGCACCGCCAGGATCCGCCGGCTGCGGCCGCAGACAGCAGCGCCAGCGCCGCGCCGGCCGCCACACAGGCGCTGGACGCGGCGGGTATGATCCCGTTCCCCAGGGTGGAGGACGAGCCGGCGGCGATGGCGATGGCGAGCCATCCACTGGGCTTCGCGCCGCTCCCGTTCGATGAGAGTCTGCTGGCTGCGGCCGGCGCAAGCAGCTCAGCGGCCGCTAGCATCGCGGGATTGGGCGGAAGCTCCTCGTCCGGACTGTCCAACTTCTTCCTGGACACGGCTGCCTTGGCGCAGCACCTTGCGGCCGTCGTGGCGGACGAGAAGAAGCTCTCGGACGTGCGTCTCCACTGCTACTGTTAGCTACAGGACACTGACAGGCAAGAAAACTGACTGGCTTGCTTGTCCACGCACAGAACATCATGGACCTGATCCCGCCGCCAATGGCCGCGGCTTCCGGCTCCGTCACAGCCTCAACCAGCGAGCTGACAGCCGAGCCGACCATCCCCGTGTCAGTCTCGGCCATCCCGATGCCGACAAGCCTGTCGCTGCCGCTGGGGCCGCCGCCGGGACTCATGATGCGTGCGCTGTCCCCGCCGACGTCGCTGCTCCCGGAGCTCGTGCAGCCGCCAGCCATGTCGCTAGCCGCGGCAGCTTCCGAGTCAGCCAAGGCGGAGATCGCGGCGGACGCCTCTAACAAGAACGACCCGTCCTCCCAGGGTCTAAAGTCTGCAGTCACCTTGGCTGCAGCTGCTCCAAGCGCAGCTGTCGGCCACGTCGCGATGCTGAAGAAGGTATCCTAGCATCCCACAGCTCCACCGTGGTTATATCGCCTGCTAACCGTGGCCATTGACCTCTTTCACAGCGCAAGAGTACCGAGGCGTTCGGCGACGTGAAGAGCGAGCGGTCGACGCCAGTGTCAACCCCACTGCAGACGACGTCGTCGCCTCTAAGCTCCGCCAGCTCCGGACTGCACCAGACTTCCTCTAACGGCAGCACGGCGGCGCTGAATGCGGCAGCTGCGGCTGCGGCGGCGGCGAGAGAGAAGGTCATGAAGGAGCCGCAGTCTGGCGACTTGTACGAGTGCGTCATCACAAAGCGCAACGGTGGGCTCGGCCTGACGCTGGCGTGCGTCGACGACCACGTGCAGATCACGGGCCTGGCGCCAGACACGCCCGCGGCCAACAGCGGCATCTGCGTGGGCGACACGCTCGTGGCCGTCTCGGGGCTGCCCGTGCGCGGCCTGCAGTTCTCGACCGTCATCGGCCGCCTCAAGTCGACGTCGCGCAACTCGGTCGTGCTCAAGCTGCGGCGGAATCCATGTACGTGAGCTGCGGAGTGAGCTGTCCATGGTGACTTGAAGCAGCTTGACCTGACCTCGTGCTGCGTTCGATCAGTCCGCCAGAACTCGGGCAACACGTCGTCCTACCGCGGACTCAAGCGGCCGGCCCGCGCGTCAGCCAAAACGTCCGAGAGCAACAGCGCCAACGTGCTCACTTCCAAGAGCCTCGCGCTTGAGACGCGGCTCGGCGGTAGTCTGAACGGCCACCACCACCACTTGCACAGCTCTGGACATGCTCCCAACGCCAGCAGCTTGTTGGGTGCGGCCGGTGTAGCTGGCTCGGCCGCTGCGTCGGATGGTCTCCATCAGCTGCAAGTCAAGTCGGACCCGACCAACTCGATGTACTTTGCGACGGACCCGTCCATCTTCTCGATGGGCTCGGGGACCGTTTCCATGTCGGCGACGCTCGCCAACGCCGACCTCGGCTGGAAAGTTACGAACGAGGAGAAGGACCGGTACTACGCCGAGTGCCGCGCTCTGCGCACGGAGCTGGCGCAGGCCATGGGAGCGCGGCGTCAGCAGAGACGCCACTTGGACGCGTACTCTTCGCAGCTGCAGCACGTGGTCGACGGGTTCCAGCGCGACATGCAGGCGCTGCTGTCGTCGCCAGGCTCAAGCGGGAGCAACAGCAACAGCAGCAGCAGCACGAACAGCGACCTGGTGGCGCTGCGGCAGAAGCTGCTCGAGGTCAACCACGCGCTGGCGAGGCAGCAGACGGAGATCCTGGAGCTCAAAGAGCGCGACGCGCGGCACGCGCTGCCGGAAAGCCAGCGCGTCAAGTGGCAAGTGCTGACGCTGATCCGCAAGAAGATCCTGGGCCTGGACCTCAAGGCAGCCGTCGCGCTCAGCAGCGCGGTCGACGCGGCGGACGCGAGCCCCGTGTCGGTCTTCTCGTCGCCCAGCGCGTCGCTGACGACCAAGAATGGCTCGGGGAACGGTAGCAAGGGCGGTGGAGGCGTCCCCAGCGGTCCGCTAGCGTTCGAGGAGCGAGTGGAAGGCGTCCGACCCAGCGTGTTCGAGCTGCTGTTCGGCCAGGACATGAAAGTGCACGCGATGGCGGCGGCTCCGACGGTCGAGCTCGACTTGGACACGAAGGCCTGCACCCAGGTATGTGGACATCGAGTGGGTGGGGCCAATAGTGTGGCGACGGAGGCTAACTGTGGTTGTGGGCGGCAGATCCTGGGCTGGAACCTGCGCGAGCTCGTGGTGCAGAGCGCAGTGCCGTACGTCGTGAGCGTCGCGGGCTGCCTGCACGTCAAGTATTTGCAAACCGAGGAGGCGCTGGCCGTCTCGTGGACCTTTAGCGTGCGCACGTTGAGTTAGGCCAGACAGCCCAGCCCGAGCAGCGAGCAGTTGTAGTAAGTAGTAATAGCGCGGCGGATCGACCTGGAGGCGTCCATGGAGCTCCGTGCAGCTCCAGCGCCGAGCGACTCGCTCTTCGGAATAGACAACCACGGCCGTCGTCGAGCCACCTCTCGTCTCTCTTCTCGCTTCATTACACTCACACACTCACTGGACTCGTCGCTCCACTCTTCACTGCTTGATGTCTCCGTCTCCCGCTTCTTGACGTTCACCCGCAGCACGGAGCCGTCCGCCGAGATGCTGAAGCCTTTGATGGACCGCAAGTCTTCATCGCCGAGCTTAACCTCGCCGTCCACCGCCTTGACGACCTCGTCGCATTCCAAGTAGAGCTCTTCCCATACCAGACAGTCTTTGATGGAGACTCTCGCAGTCGTGGCCGCTTCATCGTCAGGCTTCGAGTACTCGAGCCACTTGGCGCGTTGGAAGCCGTGCTCGCCGTACAAGTTGACGCCACCGACTGCCCAGTGAACAGACGCCTTGTGCGTCTGTCGGAAGGCGGCGTACTCGCGCTGCTCTTCGTCAATACCGTTAAACGAGCGGCCACCGACCGGGAGTTCCACCGGCATGAAGGCCATCTCCTCCTCTTCTTCTTCCTCCGCTTCGCTTGCTGTAGACGCCTCGCGATGGCGCTTTGGCTGACTCGACGCTTCGCTAGTGCTCTCTTTCTCCTCTCCATTGGCTTCGGCCTCTCGGCGCCGCTTGCGCAGATTGTAGCGCGGCTCCACGACGTCCACGACGTCCAGGACGCGGCGCAGCATCACGTGCGTCGCCTTGGAGCGCAGCGTAGAAGTGTCCACGAGGCCGCGCAGCAGCGAGAGCATCGCCGCCGTGCGCTGGTTGGCGACCTTCACTTAGCTCTGCACACTGGCGACGGCTCGCTCCAGCCGCGCGAGCGGATCCTCGGCGCCAGCATCGTGGTCTGCCATCTTGTCGATCTTGGCGTTGTGACTGGCCAATTGAAGACACCTCAGAATGGATTGAAGGAGAGGCGACGTGGGGCTAATATAATAAAATGAGATTAGGAGGGATGACGTGTTCGACGCCTCGGTTCACATCTCTTTACTTTCTTCAAGTCACTGTCGAGGAGCTGACCCCTACTTGTAGTAAATTTAAGACGTACAATAGGCAAATAGGCAAAGAATCCTAATCTCGGCGATCCGCCCACGTACTGTGTACCACTTGAATAAAGGATTGAATCACTTGGGTAAAGTATGTGGATACCTTGGATCTCCTCGTCCAATTGCGACTCGCCCATACTCGGCGTCAGTCTAATCGTCGCCAGCAGTATCCCGACCACCTTCCTCCCAAGGCGGCCAGTGCCCTGCATGCCCTCGGTGCGCGGCCTCTAGCGTCGCCGCCCCCCCCCAACACCTCCCCAAGTCGCTCAAGACTCCTCTCCACCGTTTCCTGTAGGTTCGTGGCTTCCCCCGCGCTCTTGCTGTCCCTCCAGCGGTCACTAAACCCCATTTGACCGTCCACATGCGATACCCGGTACTCTTCAGCCAACCGACTAGCCGTCAGTATGGACGCGTGGGCGCGGCAGCCTCGCGACCGCGGCCAGCTCGCGGCGGACGCCGGCGCGCCGCTGTTCCCCCGCGACGACCCGCTCGGCTTCCCCATGTACCGCGACGGCAGCTTGGGCGGCGCGCCTCCTCCTCCACCACCACCACCTCCGCCGCCGCCTCCTGCGCTCTTTGGAGCCGGCAGCGCCCCGCCCTCCATGTTCGAAATGCACCTGTCGGACGATCCCTCTCCGTTTCCCAGCGCCGGCCTCGGCTTTGGCGGCGGCTTGGGCTCAGCAGACACTGGCGCTCCGTCCGGAGCGTTCGCAGGCGGCGACGACTTCGCCTTTGGTGCCTCGCAGGGCTTCCCGCCGCTCCTGCACGCCCGCCCGGCGCCGCCGTCGCCCCATCCGGCCGGCTCGCCGCTCTACCACCTTCAGTACCAGCAGCACCTGCACCGCCAGCAACAGCAGCAGCGCCAGTTCCCCCCGCCAGCAGGCGGAGACTTGGCCTTCAGCTCCAGTCTGGACTTTGGCGGACTGGACGACGGTCTTCGTCGCCCGCCACCGCCTCCCGTCGGGTTCCTGGGCAGTCAACAGCCGCCACCTTCATCTCCGACACCCGCTAACGCCTTCGACCTGTCGTCCGCTATGCGCGAGCTGAACGTGAGCGGCACCATTGGCAGCGGTCCCCGCGCCGCGTCCCCCGGACATCCGGCAGGGGCTGTCGGCTCTTGGGACGCCGCCGGCAGCTCGTCGCTCCGCGACCAGATGAACCAGCAGATGGCGGCGCTGTACCAGCAGTCGCAGGCGTCGGAGCGGTCCGCGGCCGCGATGCGGTCCTTCCAGGGCCAACCACAGATCGGAAGCGACCCGCTCAGCGGGCTGCTGATCCCGGACACCATCAGCCAGTCCGCGCCTTTAGGCGGCCGCTACGAGCCTCAGCACTTCGGCATGCGCGACGCGTCGCCGTCAGGAGCGTCGCCATCCCCGCTGTCGCTCTCATTCCCGCCCTTGGACGCCGGCAACGCGTTCCCGAGCATGTCGCCCATGTCCAGCGGCGGTGGCGGAGCTGGCGGCTACCTCCTCCACCCTCCGCCTCTTCACATGGGCACGCTGACGCCTTCACGAACGCGTCGATCACCCGCCAAGTCGCCGCCGTCGCACCACTTCCGTCCACTACGAGAACGCGACGCTCGAACACCCGGCGGCTCAGTCGGTAGCTCTAGCGGTGAACTACCGACGGGCAACGCGGTCGGCGTAGCACCGGACGTGACCAAGCCGAACGACAACATCAAGGTGCAGATCTCGCTCAAGGCCGAAGAGTGCACGCCCGGCCGCGTGCTCATGGTCGGGCTCTTCCGGCTCGGCCAGCTGTCGAACGAGAAGCCCATCTTCGTCAAGCAGGTGCTGTTCGAGAACAAGCTGAACCGCAACTACCGGTTCCTGAACACGCGCATCACGTTCCGGTCGCCGCGGTCGCCCGGCGAGTTCGAGTTCCGCGTGTTTGAGGATAAGAAGGGTAGCTCTGGGGGCAGCAATGAGCCCCACAACAGCGGTGGCAACACGCCCAAGCGCCACCAGCACCAGCACCAGCACCAGCATGGAGACGACCACCATACCGACAACAACAGTGGCGGCAGTGGGTACTCGAACTTCACGATCGCGCGCAGCAACCGGCTCAAGGTCTGCATGGAGTACAACCACTTCATCGACACGCTGCGCGCGACGAGCGACAAGTTCAACCAGGCGCGCGGCGAGGGCGACGCCGGCGCCGTGCTCAGCGCGTTGCTGTCGCTGCTGCGGCTCATCGACCAGGTCGAGACGGTCTTCTTGCACGGCCACGCGCTGTTCGGGGACCTGCTGGACGCGTGTCTGCGGCTCGTGGCCGAGCGCGCAAGCGACGTACGCGGCCGCTTCCAGCCCACGGACACGATCCCGAGCCCGATGGAGACGTTCCACGGCACGATGCGCAACGTGCTGAACGCCATCCAGTGCAACGCGTTCGTGCGCGAGCTCGTCTCGGATGAGCTGCTGGCCGAGATCGACTTTTTCCAGCGAGAGCTCTACTGCCAGGTCAGCGGGCTCTACTTCCCGAGCAAGGAGGCTCGCCACGCCTACTGGCAGCAGCACTTTTGCTTCGAGCCCGTCGAGCTGCCGCCACGTTCGTCTGGTGAAGATGCGTGGCTGCGCACGCCGTTCGTGACGACGGCGCTGACGTCGTACTTAACGCGCGAGGCCGAGCGGCTGATCCCGGACCGCGAGCGGTTCGTGGCCCGCAGACAGCAGATCTTCGACCAGCTGCGCGCCGAGGTGCTGGCGACGCTGCCGTTCCGCGTCGACCTGGACGTCTTCGGGTCGTCCGCCAACGACTTTGGCAGCGACGGCAGCGACATGGACATGTGCCTCGTGCTGCCCGCGGGTGCTGTCGCCAGCGTCGAGCACAAGCAGGAGCTGCTGCTTGAGGTCGTGCGCCGCCTCGAGGCGCGGCCGGACCTGTTCACGGCCATCGACGCCAGCCGGCTGACGGCTCGCATCCCGATCGTCATGTTTACGTCGGCCGAGTTCGGCATCGAGTGCGACCTGTGCGTCGAGAACGCGCTGGCGCTGCGCAACACGGTGCTGCTGCGCGCCTACGCCAACGCCGACCGCCGTGTGCGCGTGCTCGCGTACACGCTCAAGCAGTTCGTCAAGCGCCGCCGCATGAACTGCGCGGCCGAGGGCACGCTCTCGTCCTACGGCTACCTGCTCATGCTCATCCACTTCCTGCAGCGTCAGAGCCCGCCCGTGTTGCCCGTGCTGCAGTCGCTGCCAGCTGACTGGGACGGTGAGAGTGTGTGCAACTGCACGGCCACGAACGTCCAGTGTTCGCCGCGGTCTCCGCGCTGTCGACTGACCGAGCGCGTGGCCGAGATGCGACTGCCCAGCGTGCTGTGCAAGGGCCCGAACGGCGAGCTGGACCCGACGAGCGCGGACGCCACCATCGGCATCGAGACGTACTTCTTCGACCCGTTCGCTGCGGCTGGAAGCGACGAAGACGCGCAGGCGGCGGTGACCAAGAAGCTCGAAGCGCTGCGGACCTTTGCGGACCGCAACACGGAGACGGTGGGCCAGCTCTGGCTCGGCTTCCTGCGCTACTTTGGGCTCGAGTTCGACGCGTCGAGGCAGGTCGTGAGCGTGCGCATGGCCCGCGCGCTGTCCAAGGAGGAGAAGAAGCGCGCGCACCAGTGGCGCATGCACACGCGGCTGAGCATCGAGGACCCGTTCGAGGCCTCGTACGACGTGGCGCACGTGCTCAAGGGCTCGCGCGACAAGTACATTCGCCAGCAGTTCGTGCGCGCCTACTCGCTCCTCATGCGCCAGGTGGTGCAGAGCGAAGCGTCTGGCGCTGGCGCTGACGATGCAGTGGCGGCGGCGCTTGAAGGCGAGGGAGACGGTGCATGGCGTGAGGCCGAGCGAGTCATGCTGGCCGCCAACGAGCAGGTCGTCGACGTACCCTTCCTGCATCCGCACGGGCTCGCAGCTGGCCATTTGCCTGTCAACGGACTGCCCATTAACGGACTCCCCGGCGGGATGAACTCCCTGCTGATGGACCTTGGCGGCGCGCCGCTACACGAGGAGTGACAGCGGGGGCGAGCCAGCGACCGACGGGATGTATACACTGCATGGATGCATGGAAAGCTCGTGGTGGCAGCGACGACGGCGAGCGATATAGAGCGTGTGGACTAGGACTGGAGGTACCAAAGACGCAGGAGCCGCAAGGAAGCAATCCGACAATCAAGTTGCATGAGAACCGCGCTTAGTTCACTGTCGGAGGATCCTACTGTCCTACAGCGTCGCGGCGAGCGCCAGCACGACGAGCTGACCCACGACGGCCATTGACAGTGTGGACGACCCGCTGGTCGGCGTCGGCGTCGGTGTCGAAGATGTCGATGGCGTCGCAGTCGTTGAGGGAGACGCGGTGGAGCCGACAACACTGCCCGTCGCGTTCGAGCCTGAAGTGGACGAGTTGGCAGTCGGTGAGGTCAACGATGGTACGGTGGCCTCGGCACACGTCGCCGAGCCGGTGGTCGTGTACTTGCTGCTCGAGTTGGGCAGCGACACCTGACTCGCAGTGCCCTCGACCTCGGCCGTCGTCGCGGTGACGGTCTCTGCGGAAACGCAGACGGATCCAGAGCCTGTAACGTCAAAGTTGAGCTCGTTGCAGCTGAGCGAAGACGCCAGCAAGGTGATGCTGCCGGATCCCTGGACGTCAAAGTCGGCGTCTTCAGTCAGTTCGATGCTATCCACAGCCACTTGGAGCGAGCCTGAGCCCGACACCTTGGCCTGAAAGTCCTTGATGCTGACCGCAGCCGACGCGTCGGACACGTAAACGGACCCGGAGCCCTCCACTTCAATCGACAGGTCCGCATTCGTGCCGCTAGTGACGACCACGCCGCTCTGGACGACCACATCGCCGCTTGACTTGGTCTGGAGCTCGCTGATCGTGCTCTCTTGGGCGAGGAAGATCTCGGTGATGAGCGTGTCGGACGTGTTTGCAGTGCTGTCAAACTTGATGCGGAGCTCGGCGTTCTCGCTGTCGTCGCTGTCACTCTCTGTGTCATCCGAGTCGGCGTCTGCGCCAGTCCGGACCGCCATGGCGTCCACTACTGTCGAGCTCGAGTCCGTCACGTTCACGTAGCCAGCCACGCCGGACGCCTGACCGCTCAAGTAGCGGATGAAGATCTGACCAGGTGCTTCGATCGTGATCTGGTCAATGTAGTTTGCACTGGAGCCCGAGGCCGTGAGCGTCCACTGACGAACAAAGCTGGACCCGCTCTGTGTGGTCGTCGCTGAGGACACGAAGAAGTCGGCGGCGGTGAGACTTGGGGCGGCAACGGTGGCGAGAGCGAGGACGATGGCCGAGACGAAGCGCATTGTTCTCTTGCTGGTTGGCGGTGTGGATACGTGGGTTGTGCTGATGTGTGGCGAATTGGAAAGTGAGGGACATGCGCGAGTCGGTCTCCTCTCTTACGAACGGTCGGTCTCCTTCGCAGGATGATGGCGATTACGCTGGAGTGTGGTGTCGCACTTCGGCGACAAATGGGTAGCCAGACGACGTGGGTGCCACGCAGTTGCTCATAGGCAAATGTCGTGATCACCATCCAGAGATTGGCCGACCGATCCGTGAGGATATCCATGCAGACGGATCAATGGCCCCCGCGGTTCAGGCAGCGAGCGCGACGGGCCGTCCACGCATGTGCGTGCCAGCTGTGTGCGATTAATTTTGAATTTGAACTTGGCGCTGAAGAAAGTTCGCACCATCTGGACGTGTGACACAAGGAGGTGAACAGCTGCAGCTCTCTGGCAATCTTCAACGTACCTGTATGGTCACCGGGTGCTTTTGATGGGCTTCTCGTTCCTTGCATCATTCTCTCATCCAACAGCGACATGGGTACGAAAAGGCAACTTGATTAGAGTGATTGTCATACTATGCCGGATGGAGTGCATGACTATAAGTAGAAGGAGCGAGGCGTGGACAGGAGAGCAGTGCAAGACGAGAAGGAGCTAGGCCGCCGGCTGCAGGAAGCATCAGCGCGTGGCTACGACATGGCGGCGACCGCGAGCACGACGAGCTGGCAGCAGGCTGCAGCGAGCGAGAGAGCATGTGCGTCGTTCGCGGGAGTCGGCGTCGGAGCCGTCGTCGAGGTCGTCGTCATTGCGTCAACACTGTCCGAGGAGTCCGATGGGGTTGGCGTCGGGATAACAGTGTTGTCATCGCTGTCCGATGAATCCGACGAAGCCAGTG